>OVBJ01001670.1:0-25439 GCA_900406535.1 Noccaea bulbosa | reverse complement strand
ATTATATATTTATTATATAATTTTATTTTAATATATTTATTTTCTTTTATATTATATTTATAAAAGAAAATATTTATTTATTATATTTATTTTATATAATATTTATTTTGTTTTATGGGTGGATATATTATTATAATTTTCTTTTATAATAATTTTTTATTATATTTACGGGTTAAATGTTTTTTGGCGGGTCCAATAATATCATTTTACGGGTTGAATAATTTTATTTTACGGGTGAAATAAATTATGCAGATTGAATAATTTGTTTTTACGCGTTAAATATGTTTATTTCACTATTATTTGTTAATATTTTTTAGTATTCTCGATGAAAACACAACGCACCACCGCGTAAAGTAATTTATAAATATTTATATATTGATATTAAATGCAGATAATGAAAATAATAATTAGTCATACTCATACATATTAGTTTCATAATAATTAGACATACATAATAATAATATAAGATCATGCACACATTAGTATCAAATTTTTTTTTAATATATTTATTAGTCATTAAAAAAAAAGGTTGTAAAAAAGGTGAGAGTATCTAAAACTCTTTCTAAACCAGCGTCATAACGCATGGACAATTTGGGCAGTTACATGGTTTGTTGCACACGTGTGCCACCTCTCTTTTTTCAACTTGATTGGCGTTGACCCCATTACGTCACTCCGCAACGTGGAATAAAACGTATTTCCAATCACGATTTAAGTAGAGAAGAAAAATCTGGTCTCAAAAAGCTAATATTGCAATGGCAAATTGAAGTCCAAGATGAAATAAAACTTAACTATTTGTCGCATAAAATTTTATAGATCAAGTATGTGTGTTTTACGACATGTATGTCTCATTAATTTGGAGAGGTTTATGTAGCAAAAAATGCTGGTTATCATAACAGAACTGGGGTGGTACACCCTAAATTTGGCCTTGATTGCTGAGATTGGTGATCTCTAAATATTAACTTGTGTTTCTAAAGAAATTTTACTTTTTTTTATTTGGGATTTTAATTCAGTAACATACTTACTGATTTTGAAATACGTACAAGTGATCATTGTGTTTCCTATTAGTTCATCAAAGATTTTAAATATATATTTTATATTGTTAGGATATAAAGAAGAAAATCTATTTATTTAATTTAATTTAAACATGTTTTAAAAGAAAAAATCTAAAAATGTTTAAAATAAAAATTAATTTAAGAAACAACAATAATTAGGAAAAGTATTACCAAACAGTTTTTTACAAAAAAATAATAATATTACCAAACAGTCAACGTCTTAATAACCGCCACGTCATTACCTAGCCAAATAAAACGATATCAACGTGCGGGAAAATAAAACGATAAGCCGAGTGGGCTCCGTGTCTTCGTGGGACCCAAAACGATTCTCCGACTAAGTTAAAAATATCGGCCGGCCAAAATCTTCGTCTGCGTGCGAAGCAATACATGATCAAACGTCGATTCGCAAAATCAAATCTTTCTAAGACATTCTGCGTTTTTATTCGATGCCTTCCAATGTTCCAGCGAAGAAGCTCGTGAAAACGCCAAGTATGGTGATCGCCGAATCTCCCAGGAAAGTAAACAACTCGAATCCGGTGGATAATTCGCCGGAGACGGCGGAGGAGAACGGTGGTGTTACTGAGAAACTTATCTTTTCGTCTCCCTCTATTAAGAGACTTTCTGGTATTAATTTCTCTGTCTGATAAATCTCTACGTAAAGCTGTTTGGGTTTATTCATAAAGTTAATTATTAGTTTTTTTTTGTTTTGTTTAACAATTCACACATGCAATATAATTGAATTTGTACCCGAGTTTATGTAAAAAAATATTAAATTATGATCGACTCTACTGTATATCAGAAAATGCAAACTGCATTGTATATTTATAACACAATTTCGTATACTACATATGTGTTGATTAATATCGCACTATCAGAATCGCCGATAAAGGTGACTTTGGCTCCGGCGGCTACACTGACGACGGCGGTTAACGGTGTAACTCAACTGAGATCTCGGTGGTCCTTTTCTTCTTCTAGGAGAAGCTACGGTACATTAACTTTTTTTTTCAGAATCTTTATTAGTTTCCTTTTATTTTGATCGATCTGATTGATACATAGTTGAGCTGTTTCTAGTAAGATCCTTAGTTCTAGAAAAACTAATTAGTGTCTTGAATTGATTTTCTTCCATTAATAGATTATTATATGCCCCAAATTTCGTTAATTTTGATAATCATGTTCTTAATTAACTCGATTTATCATTTATCTACTCACTGGCTTTTATTCCCATCAAAATAGACTAATAGAGAGATTTCTTCCCCTAATGGCTGCTTAAACAGGGATTCAAAGTTTCACTCTTTTCTTTCCCTGTAATTAGGGTGTAATTATTTTAAGTTTATATTTGATGGGTCTCGAGCCTCCCAATAAATTCAATTTTTTTTGCTCGAGAAATTGGAGACTTTATAGTGATGTAAGATTTGTGTTTCAGGGTGAGAGCTTTAAAGAGTGATTTCTTTTTATTATTTTCCTTCAGACTGAGTTCTTACATTTAGAATGTTCTTTTTGTCATTTTTTTCTGAAGCCTTGAAATATGTGAATTATTCCAATGCAACAGGAAGTAGTAGAGATGAAGCCTTCTTTGATGCGAATTCGCATCAATGGCTACAATCCGATTCAGAAGACGACTTCTACAGCGTCAATGGTGGTATGTTACACTTACACCTCCAATTTTGTAAAGGACTAATATATTCTCATTTCACAAAAAAATAAATGCCGATCTTTTTTGAAAAATTAGAGTGCTGTTTCAATATCTTATGTCTCTCGAGCGACAACTAATAAATGTGAAATATAATAGAATGTCAAATATTAATGTCATTTACAATGACATAAGAACATGTTTCATTTTTTGTTTTAGCGTGTAGTTTATCAAAACAGTACTTATTTCATTTGAAAGTGAAAGGGTAGTAATAACTTTGGTTAATAAGTTTATGGAACTGAAGATTTGAGATGCTGATTCTACAGATTTCACTCCATCACTTGGAAACACTCCACAATGCAGTTTCTCAGAGAGGCTTCCTCGTATTCACAAGCCTTTATTTGAAGAAGAGAAGCCTCGAGTATCGTTTTCGCTTCCACCAGCACCGAGGAGGAAGAAACTAGGCGAGCTTTTTAGAGACAGTATAAGAGAAGAACGAGAGATGATTTTGGAAGAGCCATCAGAAACCCAGAGTGAAGAGAGTAAAAAATCATCTGGTGATAACTCTGCTGAGCTCAAGGTCATTGAAGATTCTGAAAAAGAGAAGAAGAATCTTAAATCTTTGAATTATCATCATCGGTGTCTTCCTAGATTCTCGACTTTCAAAGGAAGTTTAATGGAGAAGAGAAAGAAGAAGAAGAAAAAAATTATTGTTAATGAGATTTGAAAGATTGTTTGTTTTTTATATTTTTTTTATTAAGAAAAACTGAAAACTTTCAGCTTCGGTAATTTTACAGGTTATACTTGCTGATTGTTGTGATGGAAAACCCAGACAGTGATTTAGAGAAAAATAAGCCTTTGTTCGATTTATTTAACTTTTAGTTTTTTTTGCTTGTCAAATCTGAAATATTTGTCATGTTCCTCAGTTTTAAGTTAGTAAATGGTCAAAGTCTCTTTGTTTATAATTTGTCATGTTCATTCCTCAACTCTAATAAAATATCTATTGATCTCTAATTGAGAATATTATTATATACCGATTGCAATTAATTTATCGTGCGACGTACAAGGCTTTCTTCTTTAGATAGAAAAACAATTTTTTTTGGGTTAAAGACTAGCTAGATAAGCATAATATGTTAAAAAAATTGCTCACGTTCCAAATAAAGTTGAAACCATCTAAAATTTCACGTAAGCTATCGCTACGTTAGCCAAGTGACACTATTATTAATCCGCGACGGTTCCTAATAAACTCTTCATTGATTTGCATGCATGCTTGAATGTTTGACTCGGACATGAAAATAACATGTATGTATATATACATATATGCATACATACAGAAAGCAAATCAGTAGAAATTAAGGCAAAACCAGCATCAAAAACATTTAACCAAAAACGGTAAATCAAATAAGAAAAAACCCTACAGAACGAAAACCAAACCCGCTAAAACCGATAAACCTAACCAAATAATAGCACTTTCCCGGCAGCCGTACGTGTGAACGGTTACCACGGTGGTATGATCCTCCGTTAGCCATCTCTCTACGCCTGCGTGCAGCGCGTCCGCGGCATCCCTTTCCACCGCATCCGTGTTTGCGTCCCCCTCCGCCGAAGCCGCTTCTGCCTCCGCTCTTATTAACAACGACGGCGAATTCAACAAACTGGACCGGGATATTGTCATGGTGTGGATCAACGGAGGCTAAACCAGTTGTAGATGATGTTCTAATCGCGTGTAGAAGGTGGAGAAAGAATAGAAAGTATAGAAGCAATGATGCTTTCCTCATCAAACCCATAATTTCATTCGCTTCTCTTCCGCTTCTGTGTTTCTTCTTATTTATACACCGAACTGTTTGGAACCTCGTGAAACTATTCTAATTTATATATTTGAATTGAATGGATATTTTGATTTGTCCTGGTGGAAAGTTTTATTCGAGTAGTTAGAAGATATATCTCGTTGAATACATAATAACTAATATAAATTTTTGTTTCCTTAGAATAAAATTACAAAACGTATCATTAAATCTGTTGTCAAAAAAAAAAAAAAAAACGTATCATTAAATCTTGGTTAATTATGTTATTTATATAGTGAAGAAGATAGAGACATTATCTTTTGGCATCGTTTAAATAAATATATCTATACTTTAGGTCTCGTAAGTCGTAACATGTGTGGCTTACTATTATTTAATTTTTTTTTTTTTTTTTTGGTAAAGGTGTGACGACGTGTGAGGCTTTTGATTGGTATAAAATGGAATATCCCTTTTTCTCTAAATATGCCCATTAATTTAGTATATAAATGTAATTCTCTTTCTTTGTGTTCTTCCTTAATAATTACCATCACAATTTGGTGACGTATGAAATTATCAACAAACTTAAAAATTAAAATTTTACATTTGAAGTCAACACTTAAATTTTTATATTTATAAACCCAAAATTAATTTATTTTAACCACAACCAGATTTTATATAGAGCTATCACTTGAAAAAGTAAATAAAAAATAAGGGAAAGAGTCAGACAAAAAAGGGGAGAGTACTTGGGTGCTACTTGCGTTGAACAGAATCGTTGTCACTCGTCAGTCTTCACTTCAGAGCTGTTCCCAAATCCGACGCCGCTTGATTCTTCGCCGGAAAACCAAAACTTCACCAATTCAATGCCGGAGGATTCTTCTTCTATAGACTACGCGATGGAGAAGGCATCGGGGCCTCACTTCTCCGGCCTTCGCTTCGACGGCCTTCTCTCTTCTTCTCCACCCAATTCCTCCGTCTCTTCTCTTTCTCACCTCCGATCGGCTGTCTCTTCTTCTTCTCCTGCTTCTTCCGATCCCGAAGCTCCCAAGCAGCCCTTCGTCATCGGTGAATTCTCGTTTTCATTCCTCTCTCTCCATAATTGGGGTTTTAATCAAATTTGGATAATTGGGTTTCGTCTATCGATTTTGGGATCTGTGGTGCTTCTGGAATTTTGATGATAAAACCTCCGTCTAGATCATGCATCTCAGCTTCAAGGTCTTAGCTTTTTTTTGTATGCATTTTGCATTTTTGATTGCGTCATTTTGTTTCCAGGGGTCTCTGGTGGTACGGCTTCTGGTAAGACAACGGTCTGTGACATGATAATCCAGCAGCTTCATGATCATCGTGTTGTTCTTGTTAATCAGGTTTGCTCCACTCTGTTCTCACTTCTCACGTCCCACTTTCTGAGTCTCATTTACATATAAAAGTTTTTAAAATTTGATCTTCTTTGTTGATTAGGATTCCTTTTACCGTGGTTTGACATCTGAAGAACAGCAGCGTGTGCAAGAGTACAACTTTGATCATCCAGGTTAACTATTCTTGGATTTTCATTGTATTTTGGTTTAAGCTTTATGGAAGCATTTGGTCAAGCTATCACCATCTTCTGTTTTTGCTTCTTTTGCAGATGCGTTTGACACCGAGCAGCTTTTGCATTGCGCTGAGACTCTCAAGAGTGGGCAACCTTACCAAGTTCCAATCTACGACTTTAAGACTCATCAACGTAGATCTGATACTTTCCGCCAGGTGCATACTCTTATCAAGTTCCAATTTATGACTTTAAGACTCATTTTTGTGCTCATGATTTGAATCTCCGTAATACTGACTATAATATGTTCATATAAGCATATCTTTGATCTCTTTGAATTCCATATTTGATTGTAAGTTGTGGTCAGGTCTCTTCATTAGAAAGAACGAGTTTATTTTTGACATGCAGTTGATGAGAATGCTGTTGATTTATTAAATTAATATCAGTTTTGGGACCTTGTATCAGGTCAATGCTTCTGATGTTATAATTTTGGAAGGGATTCTAGTTTTCCATGACTCACGAGTTCGGAATCTGATGAATATGAAGATCTTCGTTGACACAGGTAACACCAAACCTTACCTTCAGTATCAGCAACTGCAATGTCTGTTTCATTTACCCAAAGCTACTCATTGTTTCTCTCTCTTGGGTTAACCTTCGTAGTTCTGCATATCTGCAAACAATATTGTGATAAAATTTGTCCAGTTCCTGTTCTGTAGCTGATGCCTTGATGGGTTCCCACTTTTTTCCGTTTATATTCTCTGTTAGCCACTGAGATACAATAAGTGCTTTTTGAAGCTATATTATTAGCAAGTTGGAATCTACTTCTCAGTTCTTTAATCCTCGTCTAATATAAGCTATTACATGGTTTCAGATGCTGACGTGAGGCTTGCTCGTAGAATCAGGCGTGACACCGTTGAAAGGGGCAGGGATGTCAATTCTGTGCTCGAACAGGTTAGTCCTCTTTCAATTGTTTAACTGTAGCCTTGGTTCATCTATCCTAGTTAGGTGGCTTGGTAATGTCTGCGAAGACGAGATCTGGAAAATACGCTCGCATAAACATGTCATTGTGTCTCTACTCTGGTTCCTACTTCTTCCTGCTGTTGTTTTGCCTGAAGATTTAATGTTCATTTACAGTATGCAAAGTTTGTGAAGCCGGCATTTGATGACTTTGTGCTTCCCTCGAAGAAATATGCTGACGTGATCATTCCTCGAGGAGGTGATAATCACGTTGCAGTTGATTTGATTACGCAACATATCCACACAAAACTTGGGCAGCATGATCTCTGCAAAATCTACCCAAATGTTTACGTCATCCAATCAACATTTCAGGTATTTTCTCTCTTCTCCTATCCTCTTTGATACTTGATTTAGACGGTGACTGCTTGTGTCAGTGGTCTCACTATAGGATCATGGTTGCAGATAAGAGGCATGCATACACTTATCCGGGAGAAGGACATATCAAAGCATGACTTTGTGTTTTACTCAGATCGACTCATTCGTCTTGTATTATAACTCTGCCTCATATCTTCTCCTTCAACGTCACTCAGTTTTCATCCTCTCTTACCTTAACTATTATCGGTTTCATATCAGGTCGTGGAGCATGGTCTTGGTCATTTGCCGTTCACTGAGAAACAAGTAGTTACTCCAACAGGTATGAGAGGAGCTGTAACCATTACTTTATACACTTTCTTAGATAAAGCCTTGGTCATCAAACGTCCAGTCTCCTTCACATGGATCTAGAAAATACTATGGTACCTTTTGGAAATCGAAATTAACCGTGAGACAATTAGTGTCGCCTATATTGATACCACACAGATTAGTTAGACTTAGCTTAGTCAACGGTTTAAATTTCTTATCTTTTCCACGCCAGGAGCTGTGTATACCGGTGTTGATTTCTGCAAGAAACTTTGTGGGGTCTCAATTATTCGAAGGTGAGCCTTGTAAGGTATTGTATTTGGTTTAAGATGTTCATTCTTCCAACTATAATTACATCTTGGAAGCATATACATCTTGTGTTTGCGTTTAATTGATGATCTGTTTTGTTATGTTATCTTCTTAGTGGTGAAAGCATGGAAAACGCGTTACGCGCTTGCTGTAAAGGAATTAAGATAGGGAAGATTCTCATCCACCGTGATGGCGACAATGGAAAACAGGTCAGCGATTAAATACTTTGCTCTTTTTTCAACGTATAATCAATCTCTTTTTGTAAACACGAACCTTAAAAGTTTCTCTTCTCATGTGAATCAAAGCTTATATACGAGAAGCTTCCCCATGACATCTCTGAACGCCATGTCCTGCTTCTAGACCCTGTCTTAGCTACAGGTACTCGCTCTCATTCTTTAGTCCCATTTGATGGATTTTTGTTCCTCTAAACCCTATCTTCATGATTGTTTCTTGTTTTTGAAGGTAACTCTGCTAATCAAGCCATCGAACTACTCATACAGAAAGGAGTTCCTGAATCTCACATTATATTCCTCAACCTTATCTCGGTGAGTGTAGAAGCTAAATCTCTCTCTCTCTCTCTCTCTCTCTCTGTGCTAATCATGATTAATCTTGGTTTCTGACAGGCGCCGGAGGGAATCCACTGTGTCTGCAAACGTTTTCCGGCATTGAAGATAGTGACGTCTGAGATAGACCAGTGTCTGAACCAAGAGTTCCGTGTCATACCGGGCTTGGGCGAGTTTGGTGATCGTTACTTCGGCACGGACGACCAGTAGTCACCATTAGTTATAACCACTGTGACCGGTTCGAGCATAAACGGACGCATTATTAGTGCCTTTAATTACAATTTTTTAAATTGATGATTTAAGACACTAAATGGAGTTGTATGTCTTTGTTCTAAAGAAGCAGGCTACACAAGCTTCTTTGTTCCTTTGATATGTTTTCTATCGATGATTATTTATGAAGCTTTTCTTAAATGTCACTAATAACGGGAGAAAACGAACGGGTTTCTACTTAGAATGTTATTTTTCTGATTGTGCTCTAACCCAAGGATACACACATTCATCAACACCATTGTCTTCTTTCCTATTAAACTTCACCATTTGATTGGCCTTTTTAATGATTTTTGTTTCTTCTTCGTTTAATCGTTGTCGTAACCTTTGCAGAATGAATACATTGGTTTTATATCCATTGTAAGCAACTCCACTGAGGTATTAATGTGTCTCAGAGTCACTTTCAATACTTCAAGGTCCGCTGCCATCTCAGCGTAATTAATAGAGAGTTTCAAGGTCAAAATGTGTTCTCTTTATATTTGTATGACAAACCTTATGTTGTTTTCTCCCCTTTGTGTGGTGACCACAGACCACAAATAGAAAAGGTTTATAACTTTATATACACCCTTAACCGACTTGGATTTCTCTAATTGTTCTTATTTTAAAAATGGTTTGATTTCTTTGGATCGGTAAAACACATTATTTCAGACGTCATTTGTTTCGTCTGTTTTCCTATTTACCATTAATACATTATTATACACCATGGAAAGAGTTCTGCTGTTGCTAATGTAACTTTTATTTAATGAATATGAAATGATAGTATNTTTTTTTTTTTTTTTTTTTTTTTTTTTGAATTGAATGTTAAATTATATTCAACCCCCAAAAAAACTGTTTCTGAATTTGGTTTAGATTAAGATAGAAAAAAATGTTGATAGGATTTGAAAAGTTATGACTAAGGTCGTGTGGAGAATGACCCCCCAGATGCAGATAGAACTGAGATGTTATGACTATGGTCAGTTTAACGTTTGATAGGATTTGAAAGGTTATGACTAAGGTCAGTTCTATCGTATAAGCAAAACGTTAAATTAAACGTATCTTGATGATACTTAAACCAAATAAATTACAGTGACCCGGTTGGAACTCTTTTTCGGAATTTCCATGACTAGAAAAAGTAAATTCAAATGTGATTCAAAATAATCAAAGAGATTATTTTATAAGATCTTGTACTTGGGATACACTTCACACCAAAAAAATCTCGATGAAACTCTGATAAAATAATTGGTTCTGTTAAAAAACGGATCACATTTAACGGTGAGCCTATAACTTCAGCCCAATATTAAATTTAAGCCCAATAGAGATTTGCGTTAACCCGACGCAAAAGTATAAATACATGAGCAAGGCGACGAGTTAATTCATTCCTAATTTTCCTCCTCAGCGTCAAAATTTCCCTTTTTTTTTTTCTCTCTCTGGGTTTCTTCGTCGCCGATTGAGCGCTCCCAAATCGAAGATCTCTAGATCCTACGTTCTCGTTTGATCTCTCAGGTTTGCTTCTACTTCGATCTTCTACGCTTCTCCGCAATTACGATGATGTCTTCGCGCTTTCTTCAATTTGGGTTTCTGCTTCTTCTCGATCTTCGTCGTCCTATTCGCTTCGATTACCCAGGAAGCTAGGGTTTCCACCGATAAGGAATGATGGAATCAAGTTGATCTGCTTTGTACCTCTCTTCTTCGGTTTTATAGTTGTTGTAGTTAGGGTTTGTATCTGAAATCATCGAATCATCATGTGGATTGACGAATTGGAGTTTCGGATGATGTAATGTATCGTCTATGGGCTTGTTTGGAATTGAAGGAATCGTACAGTTTTTAGTGACATTAGGTTAGGGTTGAGATTGAAATTAGATTTATTTAGTTTTTTTTTTTCCCTGTGGACGTGGTGCTCTACGATACATCAGAGGATTGGAGCTTTTGATCCGTTTCTTACTACTCCATGGAAACGTGTTAACTCTTCTGAGAGTTTCTGTGGATCATCATGGATGAAGCAACAACAACATCGCTCGAATCTGTACTTCAGTCTGCTAAAGTTAGTGTGTTTCTCAATGTTTATAGTATGAATCACGAGGCGCCAAGGAGGGACTCACAAGGAAGGAATTTCGGAGTGTACAGAGAACAAGATTTTGCAGCGGATATAGTTTCGAGAAGACCCTGTGCTCATTATGTCAATAGAATGAAGAATAAGAGGCCAAGGAATATGGTTTGGAGGAATGATAACACCAATGGGCCAACGAAGTCACCAGCTTTAGGAGGCACAGGACAGTGTGTGTCAAACCAGCCAAGGAAAAATGCCTCATATGGGCCAACGCAGTCACCAGCTTTAGGGTCAGGACAGCGTGTGTCAAACCAGCCAAGGAAGAATGGTGTGTACGGGCCAAGAAGCTCATCTGTTTCAGACACCAGAGGTTGGGGGTCTAGTGATAAAGGCAGTCCCAAGTCTAACAAAATTGTGTGTAAGTTTTGGATTGCTGGAAACTGCAAGTACGGTGACAAATGCCACTTCTTACACTCTTGGGCTTGCTTCCCCGGATTGTCCATGGTAGCTTCTCTTGAAGGCCACGAAAAGGTACTTACTTTTATCATGGTTTGCTTTGTTCTTTACTATTGACTTAATGGAAAACATATGTACTAATCACATGTACATATTTTTTTTACTCATAGGACCTAAAGGGGATTGCGCTTCCTACGGGCTCGGATAAACTCTTTTCAGCCAGTAGCGACGGTGAATTGAGGATATGGGACTGCAATACTGGTCAGTGTGTTCATACAATCAACCTCCAGGCAGAAGCAGGGTCACTAGTCAGTGAAGGCCCATGGGTTTTCCTTGGCTTGCCAAATGCTGTAAAGGTTAGTTTAGGGGACTCTCTTAACTCAAATACTAGTCTAAACTCTTTAGTGTTTGTCGTCTTGGATCTGAAAGGTTTTTGTTTTTACAAATTTGCAGGCTTTTAACGTTCAAAACAGTAAAGATTTGCATCTTAACGGGGTGGTTGGTCAAGTGAATGCTATGATTGTTGCAAATGGAATGCTTTTCGCTGGTACAAGTTCCGGTAGCATATCAGTCTGGAAAGCTACTGACGACGAGTCTGATCCTTTCACATACCTCACATCTCTTGAGGGACACCATAGTGGTGCAGTCACGTGCTTTATTGCTGGAGGTCAGCAACTATACTCTGGTTCCGTGGATAAAACAATAAAGGTAAAGAAGTTGGTTCTTCTGCTACTTCTTATTTATATTTATCTCATCCTAGACAATCTTGTGGAATGAATTATCTAATCAATTCTCTTTGCTTTTAAATTTTTAGGTGTGGGATCTAAACACACTGGAGTGTACAGTGACTTTGAGGCAACACAACAATACTGTCACGTCTCTCTTATGTTGGGATCAGAATCTGTTGTCCTCTTCATTGGATGGAACCATTAAAGTTTGGGCTTGTTCTGAGAATGGCAGCTTGAAAGTTATTCGTACTCGCAGACAAGAACCGAGTGTGCATGCTCTCTGTGGGATGCACGACGCAGATGCTAAACCGATCATATTCTGCTCCTACCAAAACGGAACAGTTGGCATCTATGATCTACCATCGTAAGTGAAAGCTTTTAAACCGAGAGTCTCTCTAATTTTATATTGTAATGTAATTTTGATCATTTATTCATCGATTCTGTTTCTTTTTGTTATACTCAGTTTTGAAGAAAGAGGAGAGATGTTTTCTACGAACACGATTGGCACAATCACAGTTGGTCCTGAAGGATTGTTATTCAGTGGAGACAAGAGTGGGAAGCTTCGTGTTTGGAACTTAGCTGGCACCAAAGCTTAGCTATTTTGCATTTTTCGACCAAACTCTTTTGTTTCTTGGTCAGAAGTGAATTTTGATTTAATTTGTATATATACGTTTGTGGTTCAAATGAGTTAAAAGAAGTTATTTTGCAATGATTTAGTTTCAGTGAAGCTTTCAAATTTTTAGGTATTCAAATTTGCTTTTATTCTTAAAATGTGCGATGTGTAAAAAGATAGAGACTTCCAAGTAGAAAAACACAAATCTATGAAACAGTATATTTTTTTTTGTTTTTTGGTCTTGAAAAAACAATGCAAGCAAAACTGACAGAATAAATAGCACTAATAATGGGAGAAAAACAAAAACACAACCCAAAGTTGATTACAGTCACTTCCACAAAAGCAAATAGAAACCAGATTTGGCGATATATAACACATTTCAAGTTTTTATCGTAGTAGGAGACGGCTTTGAGAAGTGCAACAATTCAAGCATCTAAAGAAGTTTCGGAGATGAATCCGATGAATCCGCGTGCTTGTAAATGCTTGAAGGTGTTGACATTTGACAATACAGTTATACCAAAGACATTTCAGATATTGTTAAATATTTAGGGTCATATTTTAAGATCCTCGCGTTATACGTGCGAGATTAATTAATATATGGGGGATACCATTTAATAATCCACTAGTTTAGTAAAATATTATGATTAAAACAGATTCTCGGCGTATAATGTGGAACAATGCATGTCAATTGCTCTAAAAGAACGTGGGAGAGTAATGTATAAGAATATCGATTTTGAACTAATCCACTAATTTAGCAATATAGTGTAGCATGTACGTATATTATTAAGTTAATGCGCTGACGATCCACTAATGATAATTTTGTTGGTTGTTGTAAAGGAAGTAGTTATGAGGTAGCAAGTTATATCTTGGCATAGTAAAAGTAAAACACGAGTAAGCACATCAAGAGGTAGCAAGTTATATCTTGGCATATCAAAAGCTTCAAAAATCAAGATTGAGCTTTATTCTAGTTGCAAACAAAACACTGTTCGTTTTCTTCTGATAGATAGATAGATATAGGGAATACTTTGACTCGATCCATAAATATAGCAAAATATTGTAATATACTGGCCATAGTATTAGACAGGCCATGTGGTTAGAGACTATATAATTAGTGCTAGAAACTTGTTTGTGCACAGAAAAAAAAATTTTCTTCTTTTGAAGATCTTTGAGTGCTAAGCCATGGAGATATATCACTCGCAAACTATGCTTCTTCTCATCCTATCACTCTTCTTGTTACCTACTTTGCGAGCCGTCCCTTACGAAGACTGCGGTTTGCTACTAACCTTTTTCTTTTTCTTGTTACAATGTTCTTGAGGATTTACTTGTAAAGTCAAAGTAATATTAGGAGTTGAAAAATTCATTTTGTTTTTTTTTTTTTGGCTTGAGTTGAAAAATTCATATACACAACTTTTCAACAATCTCACTTCTTTGAAATCTTATGGCCTTAATTTTTGTGAATGTTTTAGGTCTCGAAGGTTCTCCTGTTGAAGCCACTGGTGTGGAGGTACTTGAGATTACGAAAAGAGATGCAAGAATTAAGATATCCGGTTCTACAAGTACCTAATTGATTCCCTTCACAATTTGCTTCATTTATTTTTCGTCCAAGTTTCCACTCTTGTTTTAGCTAAATTCTTTTCTTTTTTGTGAATTGAACAGATAAAACAATTAACGGAGGATTCGTGAGTGTGACAATTGAAGGTTATGGCCCAGGTGAAATCGAATCTGACAAATACAACCTCTGTCAACTTATGGCATGCCCTGTTGCACCTGGCGGCTTTAAGCTCGAGTTTGTAGAAACGCTTCCTCCAAATTATTCAGAATCAACGGTAGGTTTTCTTACGTTGTTTTCTTTTTGATTGTTAAAATTGTACATCCCCTAAAAATTAAAGATTGTATCGACCCAAATACCTTATGTCAACTAACAAATAAAAAATGAATCATTTTGATTGTGCTTTAACCCAAGAATAAGAATATGCTGGTATATTTTCATCAATCAAACCACCATTTGGTTGGTCTTTCTAACCATTTATTTATCCTTCTTTTAACGTTTGCAGATTGATTATAGTGTTGAGCTAGAAGTTTTGGACGATAAAGAAGATATAATAATGTGTCTGAACTTCAAATTCAAGGCTTTACGTCCCACTGTGGTCTCTGCTTAGCCAAAGTTTCCGGGTGAAAATGTGTTCTCTTTATACTTGTGTGACAATTACCTTACGTAGTTTTCTCCTCTTTGTGTGGTGCCCAATAAATAAAAAAGGGTTTATAACTTTATATACACCCTTAACCGATTTGGATTTGTAAAAACCAAATTTGGTTTGATTTCTCTGAATCGGTGCTAAGAACACGTATCAGACGTCATTTGTTTCTTCTGTTTTCTTATTTACCATAAATAAATCATGTGAAGAGTTCTCCTGAAGCTATCTTCTCTTTGTGAAGAATATTTGATTCTGAAGAATACCTTTTTTGTGAAAAGTATGCTTCACAAAACAAAATATGCTTTACAAAATAAAGTCAAATATCTATGTTTGATCAACTTTCTAAAATTTATATTGTACTCAAAAGTCGATTCTTAAAGTTGTAAACTCCAAAAAGGTGATTGGATAAGCAGCAAAAAAAAAGTTCAAAAAAAAAAAAAAAAAAAATATAGAAATTATTTCCATGGAAATGAATTTGGGAGATTGAGTTTCTGCTTCCTTCCCTATTGCTCAGTAAACATGAAAGGTTTTGATTTAATACATTAAGAAATAGAAGTTTCAGTTAAGATTTCAAGTTTTGTTCTGTATTCAAATTGCTTTATTTTTATAGTATGTGGTAAATAGAGATTTACAAGTAGAAGAAAAACAGTATATATATTTTGTTTTTGGTCTTGAACAAAAAAAAAAGAATGCAAGCAAAACTGGACTGAATAAATATCACAAAGAATGGGGAAAGAAACACAAAGCCAAAGCTGATTTAATCACTCCCACAAAAGCAAAAGGTGAAGCTTCTCTGCTTTTGCTTAGCTTAGCTTATTTTCATCGAAGTTTTTCACTTTTATGTTTATCCAAATGAGGAAACGCTTGTAGAATGTTATAAGCCCTTAGATCTTGCCTTGTTAAGATCCCTATCACAGGAGACAACTGCACAACGAGAAATGAAAAACAAGTTTAGTAGTGTTCTTAAAAGATTTTTGTTACATTCAAGAAAGTAAAAAGAACAGAGAAAACCTACTCCTGAAGCTTGAATCTTGGAAACAACCAGCAAATGTCTGAGACCGACTGATCGGAAAAGCACCAAAGCCTTAGCCACTGACATACTCTGCACCACCGTGTAAGGTGTTGTGTTGGTTAGAGGGTGAAGATCAACATACATTTGCATCTCTGAGCTTGTGATTGCCACTTCGTTGAAATCGTCTTCTCTCTCAGCTAACTCAACCGGTGTGAACTTTTCTCTAACTTCCCACTCTTCTGTTCTTCTCTTCTCGTCCAAGAACCATCTCTTTTTCAAAACTTTAACAAGATGAGCTCTCAAGATCAACCCGTGAAGCTCTGTAGCAGCACCAGTGGCTGAATCGGATCCATCCAAGACCGGAAAGGCGTTATGCGTAGTGTTCCTTAGTACATCGACTATATTGGCGACTTTCTCTACTCCTTGGAGGGTAACAACCGGAGGCTTAGCATCATTAAGCTCACCTACAGTGAGATTCCTCATCCATGGCTCTGGATTTGCTTCCAAGAAAGGTAAGCCCTTTAGATGTAGAATGATCTCGTAGATACTCAGATTGAAGCTGTCTCCAACTGTTTTAGCTATCAGAAGCACAAACATTGTAATGGGTAACAAAAGAAGATTGTTGGTGAGCTCTAGGAAGATAACACAGAGTGAAACAGTCATTCTCATGGAACCAGCCATGAGTGAAGCTGCACCAAGAACCGCATAAAGACCTTGATCAATTTTTGTGTAAGGTCCCATTACTGTGCCTAGCATCCGACCGTAAGCAGACCCCATGAGGATAATCGGTAGGAAGAGACCGGAAGGTGTTGCTATACCGAATGTGATAAGCCCCAAAATGCAGTAGAGGCCAAAGAATATCCAGAGAGAAACCATACTAAACTCATTAGGAGTGTTTGAAGAGAAAACGTTTCTCACTGCATCATCATTGGTTGTGAGAAACAGAGTCGCTAGATCGTTGTAGTAACCATTTGGACAGTTGAATTGCTTGAAGTTTCCTGATCTTCCGTTCGTTGGACATGCCTCGTCTATGGAAGGATTACAAGGCTTGCATTCGGCTAAGAAAGGAAGACCATACAAGCAAACCGATGTGAACAGAGATACAGAAAGACTTAGAAGCACCTTGTGAATCTTACCCTTCCTGAAAAACAGAACAATGTTATGTAAAGTTAAAGTCTTTCGTGTTCTTGAAGTTTTCTTGTTATTTGTGTAAGCATGCACTTACTGGTTGATTAGATTGTAAAGCCTGAGAACTTTATGAAGAAAATGATTGTACAAGCTTCCAAGAATACCACCAAAGACTCCAATCAATGTGACCGGGATTATATCCGCTGCGTGGTACCTAACCTCTACATGGCTCACATCAAACATAATGAGTCCTCCTTTACCGAAAAGCCCACATTTACCGGAGTTGCAAATCTCTATGAACGCTCTCAATACAACCACCACAACAGCTGTACTGAAGAATGTTCTCCACAAGAGAGCACTTCTCCACCAAGTAGCGACTTCTTCAAGAGCGAAGAGCACTCCTCCTACTGGTGATCTAAAAGCTGCACATACTCCAGAGGCAGAGCCACATGTGATAAGATCTCTTCGGTCTCTATCGTTGTTGAAGTAACGTAGCCATCTCCATTTGATTCTGTGATTGTCTGGACCACCTTGACCTAGCAAAGAAGCTATGCAGCTTCCAATATGAACCAATGGCCCTTCTTTACCAAGATCAAGCCCTGCTGCAACTGCTCCAATACTTCCAACAATCTATCGAAAAAGTCCTTAAGTTAACTGAAAGATCTCACATTTTCTGAAAGATTCAAGCTTTTTTTCAGATGAACATAGTAACTTTATGAACAAGTTTAAGAAACAAACCTTAACGAGCATGGTGGTGGCACCAAACATATTGGGAGTGTCGACGCCATTAAGATAAGCTTTAATCTCAGGAATCCCGGGACCAGCCGCGGTGGGAGCAAAGACAACAACGAGGACTGTCGCCACCAAAGTAAGACCCAAATTTGCACCGGTAAAGATCGCCAGACCTGTCAGAAACCTATTTCAACATAGACTTGTCATGCAAGGTAGCTCAATTTCTTGATCTTGAATGGTTTTTCAAGATTTGGATTATAAGTCAATCAATACCTGTCTTGACCGATGTAGTAGCCGACGGCGAGAAGTTTGTAACCGGCGATGTTTTCGACGGCGAGGTTGATGAGAGTAGCGATGAGACCAGTAAAAAGACCAACAAGACAAGCTAATGTCCATTTGGCGAATATGTATTGAAACACTTGTGCCTTTGATCTGCTTCTCCAGTCATGCTTGAACAGATCATTCTCGTTTATTCTGCACAAATCCAAATTTAAGAATTAAACTTTGTATCAAAATTATTACAACAGTGCATATGTCTCAATCATTGAATATTTTCTTCCAAGTTTTTATAAAAATGATGATTATCTGAAAACAGAGTAAAGACTAAAATTTTAATAAAGAGATTGAGATCGAGACTTATCATACAACTAAAACAAAAGGTAACCCAAATTCTTGATCATGATCCTTTACAAGATTTGGCTGATGATTGGTTGCGAAAAGTTGAAGTTGTGAGAGAAAAATGAAGTATTACAATAGTGCATACGTCTCCATCACTAATATTTTCATCCAACATTTAAAATTTAGTTTTTGTTCTGAAAATCAGAGTAGAGATTATAATTTCTAGATATAGACTGAGACCCAGAATCCATCCAGTTTTATTTACTTTCTTAAATGAATTATCTAAAAACGGAGTAGAGATTTAAAATATTTCTGAAAGAGATTGAAAATCAAGAAACCGTCCAAATATTTTATTTTTAAAGTGAAAATTTATCTAAAAACAGAGTAAGCTCAAAACTTCAAAGAAAAGTGTTGAGACCAAGAAGTTTTTTTTTTTGTTGTTGCAAAAGTTAAATTCATCTGAAAACAGAGTAAAATGAATAATTTTTAGAAAGAAAATGAGTAACCATAATCAAAATATGTTAGATAAAGAAGACATACTCATAATCTAAGCTCTCGATGTGTGAAACCTTGGTACCGACCAAAGCAAGAGGAGTTGAAGAAAGAGTTCTATGTCTCTTAAGGAGAGGTTGGTTCAAAATGTTATTCTCGGGATCTGCTTCTTCTTCTCCATTGTAATTACTATTACCAATCTGCAAGTTTCCATCTTCATCCATCGATAACTCTTTCTCTCTCTCTGTTTGATGTTTTTTGTTAAAGCTCTCTCTCTCTCTCTTTGATGTTTCTAGAAACAATATGACCACTAAGAAAAATTAGGAGAACAAAAGGGAGAGAAGAAGAAGAACAACAAAAGAAGGTTTTGGTTGGATCTAAAAGAGCTTTCTTCTCTCTTTTACAAAACCACTTTTGGTTTGGATTTCTCTACGTGTTTTGTCGTTTCTTCCAGAGGAAACATTTTTGTAAAGCTTTATAGATCTCTACATATACACGCATACATGCATGCATCTATATACACATTATAAGTATATGTTATATGTGTATATACACACATAACATTTAATTTAAGTTTTATTTGTTGTGAGGAGAAGTCACAGTGGATGGATGGGTGCCATATGCATTTCTCACTAAAGATAAGACAATCATTGGCCTATAAAATATTACCAGGCAATTTACGGCATATGTTGGGATTAAAGAATTCATTTTTGTATTGTGTGCGTGTTGGATTAATCTACTATTCTATAGAGATGTTTCAACCTGATTACAGTAAATAATCTTGAAATCAATTATTGGTTTTGACGTTAGCTGAAGAATGAAGAAGAACATTATATAATTCCTATAAAAGTTGTATAGTCCATCGTGTTAGAAATCTGCTCTCCTTTTTTTTTCCTTGGCTACAGTACATGTTTTTACTCGTTTTATGTCTTTATATGAATTTATAATAAAGAAAATATAATTGAAATCAGTTTTGTGATTTTGACATAAGTTGAAGAAGGAAGAAAATTTTAAATATGTTTAAATTAGTCTATTCTTATCCACTAAAGAAAGCTATCCTTTTTTTTTTTTTTTTTGACTAAAATTATCCAGTTTTTTTTGTATGTGTGTGGAAATGGACTATTATTAGCCATTTATTAATTTTACTCACTTTTTTATTTATTTCAATACACACAAAAACTACAAATCGATATGTTTAGTTCAAGAATAAAAAATGATAATTTGTAAATATACATACAATATACAGTCTATACCACATGGTTTTTATGCCCAGTTGATAAGCATAAACTTTCAAGAGTTTTGTGGCAAACATAAAAGTTTTACGTTGGTATATAGTTCCAAAATCCTCGCGGTTCGTGGTGACGACTCTTTTTGACTGAAATGGGTATAAAAGATTCTCGTTTACATTTTCTTACATTTCACTTTTCTTTTCTCATAATAACTAGCTTTATCTTAGTTTTATAATTTATCAAATATATAATTCATAATTTTAAGGTGAATCATTTATAACTATTTTCATTTGTTTCTTGCACAGACCAACGCTTCATACTTTTCCGTTCTGATTCGATAAAGACTGTTGCATGTGGATCTCTAAGGCATTCATTGACAAACTTATTCTGTTGTTATGTATAACTAATGATATTCAAATCCAGTCCATACAAAATTATGAAAATTTATACAATTTGCACTAGAAGACTATTTTGTTCACAACTTCTATATAGTTATAGTATTTGCTTGGGTTGCTTGTGTACACATGGTAAATCACGAAAAAAGAAATCGACGATCTTTGAATTTTCTTTTGTCCCATGTGCTTTTTCTAATCATTTACTCCGTTATGTATAATTTTTCATAAACTTAATTCTCTAATCAGCCATTTGGTTACGTACTGACCAAGTGACCATATCTCTCCTGTTAGACTGATGGCTAATGTCAAACGACAACTCAGCCATTACATTATCACAGATCAGCCGAAACCTTTGCAGCCAATAAGGTGTAGAAACGTGTAATCATACACATTCGTCGATCATCTCAAGATCTGACGTTCAGAAGAATTCCGACCCTTGAGGTGATGAACAGCCACTTTTTATATTAATAATGTGTCTGGTACCAATATTTTATAGCTAATCATGTTATTTTCCATACACGTGGTTTATATAATATGCCGGCCCCAAAACTTCAATTTGAGAATATATAATTAAAGTTAATAATAGTATGCGATGGTTATCTAATAATATTACTATTTCTTGTTAACAAATTATTTTTTTTTAATTATGAAGATTAAAATGTATTTTCATTTGACAAAATGGTTTCATGTCATAATATTGTAAATCAATATATACTTTTTTTTAAAGATGATGATACCTGATAATTTAAATATGAAAATGATTACTACAAAATTTAGCCGACAGTTATACAAAACTATGGTGTACTGAAAAAAAAGACATAAATATAAGAGGGGACAAACTCTATATGCAGAATCCGAAGCGATTATGGGTTAAAGATCCTAATTTTTTAGATAATTATATAGAAAGTTAAAAAAAAAAAATTCTCCAAAAATGATTTTCTTATTTAATTTTATATAGTTGTATGTATATATATACCAAAATAACTTTTTGATGTTGTAGTTAAACAACTGTACTACTAGCTAACAATAACATAAACAATTTGAAGGAAATAAACAATCGCTCAACCAACCAAAAGAAAGTGATAATTTAATGGTTAATTAGGTTTAATATAAATTTGACCAAAAATGGGGTCCATACACATGAACATACACGTGGCAACTGCGAAGACCATGTGATCCATTTGTAGAGTCCCTATTCGGCGACGATCTTGTTTTGTACTGGGGTCCACAACTGATCAGAGTGATTGCGGAGATCAGATTTAAATCCAACTGGCTGGTGGTCTCATGTATGGGACACGTATCNAGTTTTTTTTTTTTTTTTTTTTTTTACCTTTTCTTTTACTTTTTCTTTTGCTCATGTTTGAGAGATGATGAAACAACATAAACCACCAATTATAACATACACAAGTTTTATACTTGTTGTAAAAGTAGAAGTTTTATATAAGAAAAAGGGAAAGAAAAAAACACAATGTTCGAGTTTTTTTTTTTTTGGTAATCGTAGAAGACCCACAATGATATTATATATGGTATCTTTGAGAGTTGTACGAATAATGACTTGAGGGTTATAATACTTTCGAAATACTCTTGATCGTTTGTCAAGTTGCATCTGAATGCTTTGTTCCTAGAAGTCGATTCCTTCAACGATCACATACATATTCACATATAAGTCAGGATTCTTACAAAAACACAAATTATTCAGAAATCTATTTGAATAAACACTAATTTAAATCATTAGTTGACGTGATCATCTTTAAAATGATAATAGTATATGCGAAGTGCGAACGCGCAAAAACACTTACTAAATTTATGAAGTTTTTTTTTATCAGCAGAAATTTATTCTTGGAAATGAAACCATTTCGATCTCTTGCTGCATAAATTGGAATATTTCTGTATTAAAATAAGATTGGCATATTTTCTTTGAGTATAAAATTAGACAACGATAATGGCGAATTTTAAGGTCAGGGGGAAGAAAGAATAAGATGATAATATTGAACACGGCGTCGACTCACCGCCTAAGGCCGACCAGGTACGTACACTCTTGAGTCTTGACATGTTTATGTTATGCAATTCCTCGACCTTGGGAATGGCCTGAAAGTGACCAAATTAATAGTAAAATTCTACGATAAGATTGATTAGATTAATTAGAATAACACAGGGAAGAAATTTTATTTTAGGGATTTGGTAGTTAGTTGATCAGAATCTGCAAGAGAGTGACCACTATAGATTTATTTTATTCTTCGTATCATATCCGATATTAATTTCAAATGTTTGAATTTAAACACTATAATTATTTAATAGTACACGATATTATAGTGCGTTGAAATATTAATGGCGGTGACAGTATTACAAAAATATACAATTAATCAGAATGTGACAAAAATAAAAAATGGATGAATTTGTTAAATAACCAGTTCCCGATGAGATCTCTCTTAGCCTGCCGACTTCCTACTCCGGTCCATCTCCACTCTGTTTGCCGCCGTCTGATACTGTGTTGTCTTTGAGACGAGATCTAGCTTCTCCTTCGCTTAGATCTACTGGTCCTCACATCCAGTGGCGGAGCACAACATATAGAAATACTAAATATAATTTATTTGGTTAATATATTACAATTATATAAAATAGACTATAGGTAATTATAATTTTAGTTCTATTTTTGAAAATTTTAGAAGTAAATTGAAGTGTGGGAGAAAATAAAAAAATGAAGAAATGATGAGAAAATAGTAAAATACAAAGAAAGGGTTTGAAGTTGGGTGGTGGCCGCATGATGTAGCTATAATACCAAATGTGTTAAAGCTGTTCTCTTCACATAAACATAAGATTTATAAATTTAGCATGGGACACTTGTCACACCTGCTTCTAACGTGGGTCCGCCCCTGCTCACATCTACTACGGCAAGGCTCACTGCTCTCATTTTCGGCTATGTTTTGCTAAATGTGTTGTGCCGTAGCTTGTGTTCTGCCTCTTACGGTGATGCCCAAACCTCCACCAAAACCTTTAGATCTATAGCCTTGCTTTCAACCCATGGCAGAGAGTTAGAGGTAGCCGCTTACCATAATTTCAAATCTCACTTCTCCGGCGACAATCCTCCTCCGACTGCCCGACATAGCTCGACCATCTTGGGCTTTCCAAGAACAGCCCGAAGAACCATTTCTTCTCCTCCATCAGTGACAAAATCTCTTCCGCCGTGGTGTCTGTGTTTCATTCTATGCTACGCACCTCAACCACACACGGCAAGCCTTCTCTAATAAACCACTCAGCAGCCTTTTATAGCAATACAATAACGCCATTCAAAGCTACATCTCCAATCGTGTTTTGTTTCGAGCCTTCCTCCGTCACAGAGAGATCAATTTCATCCGTCTCCTCCATCATGGAGAGATCACGTCCATCAACTTCCTGCAAAAGATTAAGAAGAAACCCAATGCAGAAAGATCCATTACTTTCTTCAGCAGAAGCCCACTTCAACATCATACCAACTCTTGTCAACGTCTTATTTTTATGTTGTGTTGATCCTTCTTCTGTCGTCACAGAGAGACGAAAGTCCATAACTGCCGGGTTATCATCAGATTATGCTGACTTGGATTCTGGAGTATTGCCAATTTATCGGCATATTTCCGAATTTACATCTGCGGCTCTGGAGTATTGTCAACTTACCGGCGTATCTCCAAACTCGCTCATTTTTTTGTTTGGAGAAAGTCATCAAACGCTCATCACGAACTATCATCGTTTATTTGTCTTTAACGACGGAAGAACTTGCCCTTTATAAAGATATCTCGGTTATTTTCTACGAATCTAACTTTCTATCGATCTTTAGCATGCTTTGTATTCTACTTTTCGCATTTAATTCGGACTCCTTGGCATCGAGCTTCTGACTTCTTTGGTTTGTAACCGGATTCTAAGTTTAATANTTTTTTATTAAAAAAAAAAAAAAAAAAAAAAACAGTTGGTACGTGGAAGTTTATTTGCATAAATGATGCAGTTACAAAGTCATAAATAAGCTTCTTGTAAATCAATGCATATTCAAAAATAACACAAAGATAATGTTATTTTTTAGAATGAGGAGATAATCTCGTTTTTACCACCCGACACACTCTTTCAGAATGAGCGTAGTTGAGTAGCCTACTCGCTAAATTTTCTAATAGACTTATAGCATGATATTATTTTAACTACAGATGAAGTTATTTCCATAGAACTATGTTTTGAGTATATTTGTCAAGGAGGCTCAATATTTTTACCCGTAACGTCTATGTATGTGCTTGTTTACAATATCAAAACTCAAGTTGGATATAAAGAAACAAGCAGTCAAACATCAGACAGCATTTCTCATTACATTTTAAAATGTTTTAAAAGAAAACTATATGTTTCAACTTTCAATATGTACTAGGTGATTACCTGCGCATTGTGTAAACTTTAATTTTTTTTTTTTGAATTAAATTTTATTATTCAATATATGTTATTTTAGGAAAATGTTTTGATTAATCTTTACTTTCTTTTCTTATTCCTTCTTTTTAATATAACCGTGAATTCAGGGATTATAAATAAGATGTTAACTTTTTTTTAATCTTAGTTGTTTTTCAAATTATACTGAATATTATATCCCAGTCTTACAGCCTAATCTAATATAGTCCATAAATTAGGTAGAAATATATACATGACTTTCTTATTTCTAAGCATCTTTAATATATGTAAATTTAAAAATCGGAATATATCTTATTATATAAAGCAGAATGCGCGCGACTTGGTTGCGACACGTAGGATTTTTATAACTCATATGATCGCGACATGTGTTTTAAATAATTCTAAAAGTATTAAGATCGTGACATGTGTCATGAAATAATGTCATGAAATAAGAAAAATAAAAAATAATATATATAAGACCAACCAAAAATCAGTAAAACAGGAAATAAACAATATACTTCCACTATGAAAAGGAAAAAAAAACATATTCCTACTACGAAAAGAAAAAAAATAAAAATAAAAATGAAACAAATATTTAAAAAAAAATTTAAAAAATATTTCTATCTCATTAAGAAATAAAAAATCATGTCTGTGAAAGTTCAAA
>OVBJ01001669.1:0-25443 GCA_900406535.1 Noccaea bulbosa | reverse complement strand
CGGGGAACCCGCCGTCTGCGGCCAGGTGAGGCCGGGTTGGGATGTTTCACTCGCCACCAAATCGTTAACCATGACCAGTAGTTCATCTTCATCAACGGTGGCAACATCAACATAAGCATTCTCATCAGCGCTGACAAGAATTTACTCGTCAACTGAAGCATATGCTGGTTTTGAAGCAGATGCCTCAAAAGATAAACTTCCACAAAAAATATTTAAATCAATTTTGGTTTTTAGATAAACCTGCACAAAAGATAAATAATCATCAAGAATAATTATTAAACCTGATCCTCCATCGCCTCTTCTAAGCCATTAAATCTAATCGCCTTCTAAGCTGCATCAGTCCTTTCTTTTTGTCCTTCTTCGTCTTTATTTCTGAGTAGTTTGACAAGTACTATGTCGGTTTTATGATATGTTCAAGATGCACGAAATATGAACTGGCGATTGCGCCACGCTTATGGGGATCTCACCTACTGATATCTACCTTGCAGTTCTTACTTATTACTACAAATAATAATTGATTTGTTTCTTCTAAATATATGCTACTAATTTCATTAACTGGAAACAATCTGACTACAAGATATATATTCTTTTGCTTTTCTTTCAACACTATGCATACTTTGATTATATACATAATATTTTTTTTCATTTAGCTTTTTCGCTTTTATTTTGGTTTAATCAGTTTATTTCCTAAACTTTCATATTTTTAAGTAAGAGAATAAAAGTTTTAGTCTTCTAGTTATATATAATAGCATGCAAACATTTAAATTTCAAAACATGCAAAATATGTATTAATCTACAACTTAACAGTTAAACTAATATAAATAAAACAAAGTATAATCATATGGTATTAATTAGATGAAATTAAACTATAACACATAATTTAATGATATGTATTAGTTTTGTTACAATGTTATCAGCAAATCATAATACTTTATGATTATTAGAGTTTCGCATTCTTCTGCGAAGAAGTTCAATCCCTTGCTTTCAACATAGAGCTCTACAAGTTTTGATGAAGGGAGAAGAAAATTGAAAAAAATATTTCTTCTCCCGGGAATCCCTCAACTGGTACTTTTCATAATTATAATCTTTTATGACAGTGTGCCAAAACCCATTTCACTTCTTGTCTTTGAAATACTTTTTCAAAGGAATACCAGATGAAGAAAACAAATACGATTTTTTTAGAACATTTTCAAGATGCATAAAACATGTAGGTGGCACAATCTGACATCTACATTACAATTCTTACTTGTTACTACATATAATAATGAATTTTGTTTTCTTAACATATGCTACTAATTTCTTTTTTTGTTCACAACTTTCTTAAACTGCCATTTTATAACAAAAAGAGGGAATAAACCATCCTTAGACAATTAATTAGAAATAAACTGCCATGCTACTAATTTCATTAATTATAAATAATAGTGAATTTGCTGATTGGCCATATCTAAATCCAATATTAGGTCAAAGACAAATCCAAAGATTGTTATTAGCAACTAGGTGTTGGATTCTATACAATAAATGTGAATATTACATGGGATAATTCAATAGACATTGTGTTGGACGAGAATTTAAAAAAAATGAGAGTGATATTCTAGCTGAACCAGGGCAATACATTTGATTTGTTTATATATATGCATGTGGTTTGATATTATTTGATATGGCAGTAAAACCTCTATAAAGTAATAATGTTGGGACTTTTGAAAATTTATTATCTTATAATATTAATTTATTGATAAAGTAATTATTATTATTTTATCGATAAAATAATAAATTATTAATTTATAGAGAGATTTTTCGAATTGAATCTTTATATTTATAAACAACTATAAAATTTTGATTTTAAACACTGTAAATTTTGTTCTGAAGAATATGTTGTATCAATAAATTTGGAAATTTAATCAAATTTGAAACAATAATTGTGTCATATTTTGATTAATTACTTTCTATACTTAGTTATATATGTCTATATTTATAATTATTAATTTACTTTATTACTGGGACTATATATTTACATAAGATTTTCAAAAATATTATTATCTTATTATCTTATTATCTTATCGAGTTTTGCTAATTTTTACACCGGCCCAATTCAGGACCGACACAATTTATTACTTTATAGTAATATTCGATAAAGTAATACCTCGATAAATGAATATAATTTGCAGGTTCCGAATTTAGTTTTTGGTCTAATTATCCCTCGATAAATTAATAATTTCGCTAAAATAATAAAATATTATGCTCCTAATGTTATTATTTTATAGAGGTTTTACTGTATACAATATGTTGATATGATTGTTTACATACACATACTTCAATGCTTTTAGTTGTATATAAATGCATAAGTTTTGAGATATGTTGATATAGTTATCTAAATATCTATACAGTAATGTCTTTTTAAAAAATCAAAATACATACATATATTCACAACTAAATATAACTGTCATTTACATATGAGAAATTAGCATGGATAACTACAACAAAACACAAAATTCACTAAGTAACCATAATAGAAAAATTGTTAGAATATTGATTGATTGTTATTGTAAAACACAAAATTCACTAAGTAACCTTTATAAAACTTTTTTTTTGTGAAAATTGTTGTGTTTCTTGTTTCTGATTGATTGTTATTCTCTGTGTTTGTGATGTATGTTGTTGATTTCGTGTGTTTGTGGAACAAGCTGCAGAATTTTGGCATCATTGTGAACTTTTTTTAGTTAAAAAAAGAAACACTGTGAATTTTTTTTATTTCTCATGTGAATTTTCTTCACTCTTTAATGAGCAATATTGTCCAAAAATGCTACAGATGGTTATGTGCGTTATTCTATTTATTACATGGCTATAAGAGCAAAATTATTGGAAGAAACCAAAAATAATATCTTAATTAATATTATTTTAAGAGAAAAAGAAGAAGAATAATATTATTTTAAGAGAAAAAGAAGAAGAAGAGAGAAAAGAGAAGAAAAGAGGGAAGAGAAATAAACATAACACAAGATTTGTTTCTTAAAACATTTTATATAAAAATTGTCAAAAAAAAAAACATTTTATCTAAGATACTTTTTCTTTTATTTACCTATTTTTGATTTAAGTTTTTGCACTTTTATCTTAAGAAACAATCTCAAGATCCACCAATAATCATAGTCTAAGCTTAAATATAATTCTTAATAAGTTAATATGGCCATCAGTCTAATTGACCCTTTACATATTTAGCTCAGGCGGCTCTCTCAGTTCAATTTTGTATTCAAATTTGGTTTTTGTGGTCGTGTGGTGCGCGATATCAGAAGCTCATATGGTTCATTTCGTCGGTTATTTTGTAAGTATTGATTGTATCCTTTTTCACCGTTTGTTTCTTTTCTTTTTGCATTTATGCTTTTTAATCGTTATTTCTTCTTCGTGATGAAACCATATCNAAAAAAAAAAAAAAAAAAAAAAAAAAAAAAAAAAAAAAAAAAAAAAAAAAAATTGAACTTTTCTAGTTTCAACGACTACACCCAATTGTAATTATTTACTTCTTTTTTGTAACAAGGGTATGATTACCGATTGTTAGTTTTGCATCATGCATGTATCAATCCTTTACACCTGCATTGTTTTGCTAATGGTCACTATTACACATCTCACTCCGAAAAGCAATTGACAACACAATGTTAAGAAAACGTGGCCTAAAAACACCACTTTTATCTATTCTTAGCCATTCTCCCAGAAAATAAACTAAACTATAAATTGATTATTATTTTACAGTTTGATTGTTAATCAAATGGTACAAAACTCCCAACAGAAAAATATGTTATCTATCTCCATCTCTAGTATTCACGTTCTCGACAGCGACTATTCCATAGTAAACAAATACTATTTGTTCACATATTTTGAATGCTTCCTATAATTCTGTTACCCGGCCCTTTTTCTTTTTCCAACTTCTTTATCTCATTTGTTTAAACTACAAAACTCATACATGATAACAGATAACTCATATCACTTTATGGGTAGATTTGATAAGGTTCATCAAACGAATAAAAGACTTCCTTTACACCTGATGATCCTGGGGAGGTCACATCTCGTGAAAGCATCAAGCACCTCTCATTGATGAGATGTATGAGCAACCAGTTCCTGCAAAAGACACCAAAACATGTGGTTATATATGCTTATTATTGCTTGCCTATTCTCAAAGTGATAACATGATTCTATATATGCTTACTTGGGAATAACGGAAATGATCTCTGTGCATGTGGGAAGTCTTAACAATAGTTTCCCACTTGGTAGCAACATTCCTGGAGTTTTCTTTAGGATCATACTTTTGAAGATGGAACGGATGATACCTACGTGAAGGGAGGATCTGAGAGGTTACTGAAGGCAGATTATGCAACAGCCAAGATTCAGAAGGCTTTTTCGGTGACGGTGGTGCAAGAAGAGACCGGTCAAGACCGTTATTGATCATCTTTACTAACTCATCCTCGCCATCCACCATACTCATACTTTCAAAAGCTACAAGCGCAAGACTTGCATCCTTCTCCTCTGCCTTGTCTTCTTCCTCTGGAGAGATTATCACATTCGAATCATTAGTCATTCGGAAACTCTCTGTGTCGACATATACCGTCTTCTCCAAGAGAGAGCTAGTCGAACCGTTGCTAGTTTTTGGGTAGAGTAATTCCTGAGAAGTGCTTATGTTTCGAATATGCTTGTTCAGCCTGTTAGCTCTCAGCTTCTCGGTTTCCTTACGAGTCTCAGCGAACATACAGCGAGAGTGTCTGTAAGGAGATGAAGACCTACACGCAACACTCAGGTTTGATTCAGAGTTTTGCTTCTTCCCAACGCTTTCGTGTACCGGAGACTGAACTTTACCACCCAGCTTGTGCTTAGAAACTGAATAAAGAGCCAGCTGAAACATTGCACAAGAGTTAAATAGTTAATAGTCAGCGAGTGTTTAATCAACACTATAAGAAAGTCATAGGAGTCTTAGAGCTAGCTGGAACCTTTTTAGCAGATTGATATTTAGATTTTAGTTGAGAAGCTTTGCTTGACTTCACTTGATCATGGCTTGGGGATGTTACTGGAGACTTGCGTTTGGCTTTAAAACCAGGCACTAGTGTACTCATCATGCCTAGAGATTCTTTGAAGCACGACTGTGGCAACATTCCACAACCTCTCTTTGAAAGATAAGCGTACTCAGAAACTTGATCGTCCTCCTCTTCCTCCTCGCTTTCTTCTTCATCACCATCATCAATGTCTTGGTGGTAATGATAATATGGGACTATAGCAGACTCATCACACCTATTAGGAGTTGGTCGCTTCTCCTCGGACACAGATTCTCTTACCTGTATCGTTGGTTCAGACATAAAACTCGATGGTTTACGATTCGAAGCATAATGAGGCTGCTCCACAGCCATGGCTTTAGCAGCTGGTAGAAACCGATTCAACATGAAATCCCTAGAATCCTCGGAAAGGTTTAGTGGTTTCTTCTTCGTCTCGACAACACCATATCCACTTGCACCACCACTGACGCTGTGGTTAAGTGTATCACGGGCATCAGAGAACACATCATCATCTTCATCCTCTGATTCTTCTTCATCAACATGTTGTCTACTCTGAAATCTTGTCAGGTTTCCATCAATGGCTTTCTCCACCGTCACTTTCCCCGGTGGAAGACATGGTGTGAAGACTTGCTGCTTCGAACCACAGACTTCCTGAGGTCTCAAATCGTTTTCTTTTAGTCTCCCGGGAGCTTGCTCCCATGTGAAAGGAACAGAGGCAGCTTCAGTGACCTGATCTAGACCAATCTCTGGGACAAGAACTTGAACAGAAGAAGAAGAAGAAGAAGAGTCATCAGCGATGAACTTATTTGCCTTGTTTCGACGCATAGAGACTGCTGTCTTGTGCAGCCGCCTTGTTGATAGAAGAGGTGCGTTCAAGTTCAGTTTCCTCTCCGCCATGGGAACTGAAGGAAATTGCTAGAAAATGGCTCACAGACCAATGAAACTCATTGATGGGGCTTTTTTGATATTCCAATTCTCTCTAGTACAGATCTGAAAATATAAATAATAAATCATAACATATAATAGTCAAAATAGATTATTTGGTGAATTGGTGAATGAAGAAACAAACAAAAAGAAAATGAGTTTTCCAGCTATAAACTTCAATCTTAGTATTATAAAATTGGGGATTAAATTATAATCAGTAGTGTCAAATTTAGTCACCATATCATATACAACACAAATCCAGACCCGTGACATCTATCAATCATTGGAAGGTTTATCGCAATTGAGTACCAGAATTACAAGATAGTGACGACGATCGCATAATCGGTGTAAATAAGAGTTTGATATAACAACCTGTGAAAAATCAAACGCTCCGGAAAATAAAATCTAATCAATAATCAGCTCAATTAATCCAGTCTACAAATCAAAGTCAACGATTTCGGAACGAAGAGGAAACAGACCGGAAGAGAAACTAACATGAAAGTGCGAAAGAGAATCCGTCGGAGTCGCTTGAAAGAATTGTTCGGAGAGGAAGAGGCTTAACTGAGAGACTTAAAAAAGAGTAAGCGTAACAGAGAGAGAAGGTAAAGCTTTTGGGGTATGTGCCGTGAAGATGAAGGAGACGAAGATGCGACTCCGTGGAAGAAGAGAAAAAAAGGCAGAAGATGGGTAGTTTAGTCACTAATTATTACGACTCACGAGCCTGATTTGTGCATTTGAGGTGGGACTCTTAACTGTTATTGCCTCTCTTCATTTATTTTCGTATTTCGTCAACATCGTCTTTGCCTCTATCTACAATTATGATGCCTTTTTAACCTTTTATTTGCATTTTTCGGAATAATTTAAGGTGTGGACCGACAAATTAGAGAATCATGGAAGCAAATAACTTTTTGGCGCAAGTCGCAACCAACTCAATCGATCATTTTCAATCATTTAGTTCGGTCGAATCGGTTAAGACTTGAGAATAATAATAAACTCTTCAGGATGAATAAATAGATACTCTCACCAACTTAACTCGTTTGTTATTTCAATTGCCGTTATTATTAAAAATACAAATAAAAAACAATTTGCACAAATCGAATGACAAAACATCTATTTGCCTTGACTATTTGCAAAAATTGAATGACGAACCATCTTTATTTTCAAGGCAAAAAGATCATGAAGGGGTTATTATTATTCTGATCCTCTTGCTTTCTGTTTTCTTCTAGTATCATACAGTCCAAATTACTCAAAACATCTATTTGCCTTGACTATTTTGTTTATACATAATAATTGAAGCAGATAAAAGTCAAAAGCCCTTATCGTCATCGAACATATTATAGTGTTTTATTGGAACATATCCCATCCCATACTACAATTAACAAATGGAAGATTACGAGTATTGACAATTTTTATTAGTTCAAACAATTTCGAACATATTATAGTGTTTATTGGTACTAAAAATTTGAACCTACGTATAAAAGTAGCAAATTATTTTGTTTCTTCTACAATGGTAAAGTTAGTCTTTTGACTAAAAGAGAATGATGTCACATATGGATCCAAAATATAATGATCATGTGGCTTGCATTTCTTCAATCTTATTCTTCCCAATACATGGTAATTTGTCGGGCATAAGCCAAAGCTCACATTGTTTAATAGAAATAAATTAGTCACTTTTCATCGACTAATTCGAATAATCCAAAATAATCACAGAGATAGATAGTTAAATTCAATTTGAGTTTCATACTTTTTTTTTTGGATATGCTATGCAACGAAAGAAGCCATCTTTTATACTTTCTGCGAACCTCACATAAAAATGTTGACAGGTACAGAGAAAGGCAATCCGAGATTAAAAATTCAAAGCGACCAAAAATTAACGAAATATAACAAATAAAAGCGTCTTAAATATTAAGCAGAGAGAGAAGGAAGAAACAAGATCCTTGACAGAAACACATAAAAACACTTCAGCTCTGCTCTTGGGCTTCTGCAGCCTCCTTCTCTTCGTTGGCTGCTGCCATTAATTCATCAAACTTCTCAGACTTGGCCAGTGTTATCTCAATCTACAAGTCCCAAAAAAAAGCCACAAAATTTAGCCAACAATACAGCAATTTTCCAGAAACAAAACGTCATAGAACCAATGAACTATGAAGCTTCAATCCCACAATGATACCTTGGCTTTCTGCACAGGACGTCCCCTAGAGTCGTCCTTGATATCAACGGTCGAGGTCATGATCTCTACAGGAAGAAACAAATTTCAACAAATAAGCAAAAGTTAGTCGCTGAATCTTTTGTTAACATTTAATCAATCCATTCAAGATTGAGGAAGATCTTACTCTTTTCAACAGCAAATCCATTGTTCTTCAATATCTCGGCGACGGTTACAACAGTAGCAATAGCTGCACAGTTGATGTTTGATGAGAAAACCTTAATAATCTCATACAAGAACAAGAGATTCTAATCTCATGAACGATAAAAAAAGGTAACTGCTAATTATTGAACTCAGTTACATTGCTTAAACCATAACAATCACTAGAAGCAAATAACATTACCCATTCCGAGTGCAGACAGTTCGACATCTGTGTACTGCTGCATGTACCTCTGTGAAAGAATAAAAAAAACCAAAGAAGCTCAATAACATAAACACGTTTCATCAAATCTAAGGAGCCAAACCAAGAAACAAACATTTATAAATCAAAGATAAAGGAGAGAGAGTCACATAACAACAGAGGAGCATCATCAATAACCCATTCAATATGTTACCATTTACAGATATACACTCATAAAAGTCCGTAGGAGATTATTAATTCAAAGTTTGGCTCTTTTACTGAAACAGAACAAGAGACCACCAATAGACACAAATTTTCCAGAAATAGAGTACGCATTAGGAACAGTTCGAATCCATAGATTTCAAGCACATAATGACTATATCTGCAACCGATTTTAAGGGTTTTTTGTACCTTGGCGAGATTGACGTAGAAGAACAATGGCTTCTTAGTGTTGGAAACCTGAATCCGATTCTTCTTCTGGGTATCAACGGCCAAGCTCATGTTGTTGACTCCTTCCGTGATCTCTTCCATTGAAACTAACTCGAAATTATCACTTCTCTCTCTGAATTAGATTTTCTCTCCGACTCTGTCTTCGAAACGATGAAATTTGATAAGTAAGAGACGATGAAGTTCCTCTGTGAGAACCAAACCCCCCAAAAAACCCTAACTCGAAAACCTAAACGACACCGCTCGGGAATATTTTAATGGGCCGGGCCCAAATGGCCCGATAAGAAATTGCGGAGAGTGAAGATAATATTTTGGACATATTGGTTTTTTGAGTATCCATTTTCGCGATGAGGAGAAACGGCGTTATCCGATCAGATTGATTCCGATCGAAGATTCAAATCGAAGACTTCGATTGATTCCGATTACTCGCCGGAGAAGCCATGCCGGTGTTCAAGGCGCCGTTTAATGGCTACTCAGTGAAATTCAGTCCCTTCTACGAGTCACGCCTAGCCGTCGCCACTGCTCAGAACTTCGGGATCCTCGGAAACGGCCGGATCCATGTGCTCGATCTCTCTCCAGGAGCTCCCGGCGTCATCGAATCCGTCGCGTTCGACACATCCGACGCAGTGTACGACGTCTGCTGGTCGGAATCTCATGACTCCGTACTCGTCGCCGCAATCGGTGACGGCTCCGTGAAGATATACGACACAGCTCTCCCTCCACCTTCTAACCCGATTCGATCTTTCCAGGAGCACGGGCGTGAGGTGCACTCCGTCGATTACAATCCCACGCGCCGGGATTCCTTTCTCACGGCGTCGTGGGACGATACGGTGAAGCTCTGGGCCATGGATCGTCCCGCGAGCATCAGGACTTTCAAGGAGCACGCGTATTGCGTTTACCAGGCGGTATGGAACCCGAAACACGGCGATGTGTTCGCCTCGGCTTCCGGAGACTGCACCCTGAGGATTTGGGATGTGAGAGAACCTGGATCCACCATGATCATCCCTGCTCACGATTTCGAGATACTGTCCTGTGACTGGAACAAGTACGACGATTGCATTTTAGCCACATCGTCGGTGGACAAGACGATCAAGGTATGGGACGTGCGGAGTTACAGAGTTCCTTTGGCTGTGCTCAATGGCCATGGATATGCGGTGAGGAAAGTGAAATTCTCGCCGCATCGGAGGAATTTGATTGCTTCTTGCTCCTACGACATGACCGTCTGCCTATGGGACTACATGGTGGAGGATGCTCTGGTGGGTCGTTATGATCATCATACAGAGTTTGCTGTTGGGATCGACATGAGTGTTCTTGTTGAAGGTTTGATGGCGAGCACAGGTTGGGACGAGCTTGTCTACGTTTGGCAGCAAGGGATGGATCCGAGAGCGAGTTGATATAAGTTTATGTGATCAAAACAGTTTGCTCTTTATTTTATTGTGGAATGTTGTTTAGTTTTGTCAGTCGGAATAAAATTTGGGATCTTGCATAAAAAGAGATGTAATTGATGGAAAATTCATATATGAACGAGAGAACACACAATGTTTTCTTTTGATTTTTTTTTTTTTTTTGATTATAATGTACTCCTCATCGTGAAAATGGGATACTCAAAAAACCAATATGTCCAAAATATTATCGGCTTGTGCTGATCGAAACACTTGCTTACTTTTCTGTGGACTCTTTTCTCGGGCAGGCATATGATATGGACTTAATCGTTGCATTGGGGTTTTGCACCTTTTTTGCCTCTGCATTAGGATATTTCCGAATCCAATTGCATAGAAACCCATCAGCCACTTTCAGTCGTCATCTTCCTTTCGAATCTTCTCACCTTGCCACCCGAAGTCCTTGGCTGTCTCCTCACAAAGACTAAAGGAACCCTCTGTTTTCGTAGTTTGGAGATTTAGGAGTTAGGGTTTTTCCAATCGTTCATCAATGTCAGGGCTTCTCACCGGAATCTCCAAGCTTAGGGGCTTTCGCTCGTTTTCATCTGGAGGCTTTGCAATATGGTTACGGAAGAGCTACCGGATGTTCTCTTCTTCGATGCGGCCAAGGAAGAGTTGTTCACTGTCCCTCGCAAACCACTTCCCCAAGAGCTCGATGACACGAGGATCGTCGGAACTTGTCATGGATGGGGGTTTTTCTCCGACAACCACGACCGTTCCTTGCATATCTCCGACTACTTGAACCCACTGTCTTCCAAATCAGACCCAAAGGTGACTCCTTTGCCTCCGCTTACTGCTCTCTACGCTTGCCAAACGGAACTCGTCTGCAATGTGGCATTGTCCTCTTCTCCTTGTGATGACGATGGTGATGAAGACTGTGTCGTTGCTGTCAATTTCTTGGGTAGACAGCTTAGTTTCTGTGAGGCTAGGCCCAACCGTGACTGGCGTTGGACTGACTTCGTTGCTCCTTTTAACCTTTTGGAAAGCTCGAATCTCATGTATTCCAAGAGAGACCGGAAATTCTACTTGCCTGTCCCTGGAAGCAACCACTTGTGCTCATGGGATCTCCACTTTAAGAAAGACATGGATCCCAAGTTCCATAAGTATCTGTTTCGCAACCGTCCCAAGCTGTCACAGTCTGAGAAGGAGCTGTTGGATTCTTGTTCCAGGGAAGAACACTGGGTGGAGTCGCCCTCAGGGGAACGTTTCCTGGTCAAATGCTACTACACACGCGACTCTCATCAGGAGAGAGACCCTGTCTTCATGGTGTTTAGAGAGGATCAGACGACGGACAAGGAAGGAACAAGGATCATGTGTTATACAGAGGACATTGGAGATATGTGTATCTTCATTTCGGGGACTGATCCTTTCTGCCTTGATGAGAGCTTGTCCCTTGGTCTAGTCTCCAACTCCATCTATCTAATGGACCCTATCATTGGTGTTTACGATCTCGCCACCAGAAACATCCCTCATTTTGAAGAAAATATTGAGATTGAGATGGTTTGCCTTCCTTACTGGCTTCCTCCCATGTAACTCTTATGTTTATGTCTTATGATTATGTCGTGATGTTGTTTTAAGTTGACTGTCTGTGAAAAGTAGATTGCTTAGAAGCTGAGGAGTGATGTTGGGATTTTTATCTCTTATGTCCCTATAGCTTTTTTGTCAATCTCATATGTCCCTCTCATAGTTTAGGGTTTAGAGTGTTAGTTGTAGGGTTTGGGTTGAGACTTGGGGTTTAGGGTTTAGTTTAAAAAAATGAAGGACATATGAGATTAAAGAGGGGCATATGAGATTGACGAAAAATCTTGAGGGACATATGAGATTATGCCTCGTGATGTTGTTTCCTATGAACTTAAGACTCGTTGCGTTATATTTCTAAATCACTATATATAGCGTTTAGCAATTTCAGAGATCCTTTGTTCAATATCACAGTTCACAAATCATTGTGTTGGTTCGTAGTCCAAACAAGCTTGTATATAAGATAAGATTTTAATATTAAAAGCATAGTCCAAGATAAAACACAGCACATTACGATTTATCTTGTAGCAAATCCAAGAAATAAACCATATAGATTTTGAAGATCAAGACTTTCATCTTTCACGGTCATCGAACTAGTGGACCGATTAATTACAACAAAATAGAAAAATGCCCAAGATTCCAGAAAACTCTTGTAACAGATTAGATAGTCGTAAGATTACTAGTTAGTTTTCCTTACTTGACTCTTTTTTTTAGCAAATCACAGGCCATTTTATCTATCTTATTCCAAAAGGCAGGATGGAGGAAACCACGAGGTGTTCCTTCCTGCAACACACATCCAGAAGTCCCCACTCGGACTCAGCCAGCTCGGGAAGGTCGCGGAACACCAACTCATGTAACTCGGGGGGTTTGTTCTTCTCCAGATTGAGATCCCATGAGTACAGCTCGTTCCCTCCAGGAGCAGGCAAGTAGAATCTTTGGTCTCTCTTGGATAACATGAGATCTGAGCAATCCAATTTCACGGAGCTCTCAGCAGGGACTACTTGGATGTTAGTCCAACGAGGCCAGCGACTGTTGGGTCTGTATAGACTGAGCTGTTTCCCCAAGAACTTGACAGCAACCACACAGTCTTCATCACAAGGAGAAGAGGAGGACATTGCCACGTTCCAGACGACGTCGGCTTGGTTAGGGAATAAAAGACCAAAATTTGGCAGAGGGATCATCTTGGGGTTTGATTTTGAAGCCGAGATGTTGTAAATGTCGCTCATACATAGCGAACGGTCACGATCGTTGGAGAATATCCCCCACCCATGAGAACTCCCGATATGTCTAGAGTGAATGAGCTCTTCGGGAAAGGTTTTGTCAGGGACTGTAAGCAACTCTTCCTTGGCTGGATCGAAGAAGAGGACATCTCTGATTTCGTCACCGTCTGGCGAACCTCCTTTAACCGTATCTCCCAGCGTCATGTATGGAGTTGTCAATGAAGACGAAAAGCTCCTCCTCATCTCTTGTCTCTGCCAAAGTGAAGTAGCTAAGTACGAGAGAGAGAGAGAGAGAGAGAAAGAGAGAGAGAATGGAAGAATAGAAGCTTACTATGGCGGAATCTTTCCGGAGAGAAGAAAGTGTGGAGAGTGTGGAGAGTCTGTTGAGTAGACGAGACATCATCGTCGAAGATAGAAAGCTAAATCCGAGTTTTGCACATCAAGTGTTTGATGGTATTCCCAGGAGAGAAGCTTTCTTCTTTCGATTTTTTCAGTTTTTTCGCTTTTTACCTAACTGGTTTTAATTTTATTTTTGTCAAAAAGCTATTCGATTTAGAAGCCCAAATTAGGCATTTTGCACAGGTCCAAAACAACACGTGTGTGATTAACTGAATAAGCTTGTGAAACCAAACCAAAAGTCAACAATCAAACCGGTATAACTTTTGGGTTCGATTGATTTCATTCTGGTTTGGAATTCAAACTGGTTAAATTTATTTAAACCACTACTTCTTTTGGCTTAATCAAATTCAATTATTTTGATTTTCTTAGTTAAAATTTTTTTAGTTGATTCATTGGTAAATTTTCTAGTATATACGTGCTTGTGAACGATCTTCAATTGTTTGTATGAGAAATTTCAAAATTATACTTTTTTATGTCTATTTTCAGGAATACACATTTTTATAGAGAAAAAATCTAAACTCTAAACCTAATATCTAAATTTTAAATTTTGAAATAGTCAATGATTAGTGATTCCAACTAATAATTATATTTTGATATTAGAAAAAAAATATTTTTGAAAATTAACATCTAAAAAACGTAATTTCAAAAATGAACACCCAAAAATATGTATTTATTAAAACTTATCTTGTTTATATAATACATTTTGTCCATAAACATTCAAATTAGAAGCATATTAAGTATAAAATTTAACATTGTCATATATTTCCAAATATTTGTATTGAAAAGTAAAAATGTAATTTCAGCTTACTTTTTGTTTTCTTCATCACAAAAAAATCTATTAAAGAAAAGAAAATTTTAGTTTGCTTAATAGCATTATGCAGTAAAGCTGTTTTGTTAAGTTAGAACGTGGTCTTCTCTTATATTAATGCTATTTGTGGTTTTAGATATACACGAAAAATGCATGTTTTTCAAATTTGCTTAGAATATCCTAAAACGTTGAACCAACATTGTCTATGTCTCAGTTTGTGTGGTGTGTTAAAATTTCGTAATGTGTAGTCAGTAGTGGAAATGAATGCTTTTGTGTAGTTAATTTACATTAGTTTACTTTTCTTAAAAGTAGGATCGGTTTTAATATGTTGTCGTCTTAACGATTTGTGGACCTTGGAACAAGTTGCAAAAATTATTGGTTAGCGAACAAAATTTTAAAGTCTTAGACATGGCATATTGTTGGATCAAGATGAGGATTGGCAGTGGAAAATCATGCAGATTTTGGTCAGATAACTGGTCACCATTCGGGAGTCTCCACCACACTATCTTAAATTCCACTAAAAAGCAACAGTACATTATCTTACCAGAAAAAAATTTCATTGTTAGTTTACTAATTAAAACATGTCTATTTATTGAATTTTTGAATACACTTAGAAAATAAAAATATAACCAAAATATTCTGAGAAACTCTTATGAGATATTTTGGATGATGATGCTCTAAGTTTTTTTTTGTTCAAATATGATGCTCTAAGTTATTATTTCTATTATAGAGTAACATGGTGGGAGAAGGAGTCATGGAGTAAAGAGCTTGATTTGTTTTTAAGAAATCTGAAAGTAAACAAAACTTTCTCTTGAATAGTTTCTGTTGATGAAAGAAACATTAGGAACCAATGTTCTAAAATGGATAATAATCACCGCAGCCGGAAAAAAAAAAAAATAGTGAAAGAAATAAACTATAGTAGTATTTTGAAATAAATGAGATGTAGTAGTTTCCCTCAATCTTCACTTATGCTTTCTAAGTGCGGCCTCCAAACGCCGACGCGTCCCTTCCTCCGATCTTTTTGCGTCGCGACTTTCTCCGATAATATCTCCGTCAAGTACCGATCAGAGATCAACAGCGATAAATCCTTGTCGCAAGTTTTATCTTTATCATTATTTTCCCCATTAGCCTTATCACCGCCGTCTTCACGATGCCGACGATTCTGTGAACGTCTCTTGACGGCGTTTGCGTTTCCCTTTTCGCGTCGGATCTTTCCTCCGGCGTTTTTATCGGATTTAGCTGCCGGCATGAGGAAATAAATCTTGCCACGCTGGAGCTCAGCTTCGGGAGGGACGATGACGATCTTCGTGGCTGAGATGACGTCACCGCGGTCTTCATGATCGGACGGTGGAGAAGAAGGTTTCTTGAGTACGTGCTTCGGGTGGGCTCTCATTATTTCGCTGGCGGTGATCGTGCCACTGATTTCCTCCACGTGTCCGTTTGAATGTACGATGCGGATCACGTCCAGAGCTCCACACGGTAGAATGCAGGCGATGCAGCACCTGATTGTCTCTTTCATTCTCTTTGTTTGTTTTTTCTTTTTTATTTATTGAAGAAGAAATTTACAATTTCTTGTGAAACTCATCAGAGAATATTGAGATGAAAATGAGAGAAAAGATGAAAGAGAGAGAGAGAGAGAGACGTAAGGTAAGTGATCTTGAAGAGAGAAGCTTTGAGGAGAACTAGATTTAAATTGTATTTTCTTTTTCTTCTCTTTTTTGAGGAATTTAGTCCATGTGTGTTTATTATTTATTTATAGTCATGTCTTTTGGTGCGTTTTCCTTTTTGTTGGACGTCGTCTTTTGGTGCGTATAATACTTTTGATCCTATTGTATAATCTATGTTTGTGTGAGTGTGTATTATAAATGGTTTTATGGTTTCTGTTAGTTGCTCTTTTTCTGCTCTTTTCCAGCGGCTGGATTTAGGAATATACGTTGAGCAGTTTTCACTCTTATTATTTAGTTATTTTGGCATTACTCGATTTTAAAATATTCCCTGAACTAGCATTTACCTAAACCTTATGGAAGGTTTTGAAATTTTCTTTATAAGAAAAAAGTTTTGAAATTTTCATTATCTTCCTTGTTCAATAATCTTTGCATACATGCGTTGCACCAAAACAGTATATGGAACTATGAATTGTGTGATCCGTATAAAATAATCATAAGATAAGTAAGTAAGTGGGTTTCTCCTTTTAATTGTGATAGGAGGAGATGCATGGTATATATGTAAAGTCCGAAATATGTTATAAAAAGTAAAATGTAAAAGCATGGTATGTATTCATTGAAAAACATTCCCTTGAATATCACAAACCAAACAAATGTATAATTAATTAAATAAAACCTTAATATGAACAAACAAATGACGCAATGAGAAATAAAGAGGTCAAATATCAGATATAAATGTGAATAAATTTTTTTTTATAAGCTAAAAAATGGTGGGGATAGGGAACAAAAGAGGGGTTGAGAAGAACTTGAGATAGATGGAATGAATAATTGCACCCAACGATGTAATGTAAATGTACTTTACCTTTTGGATCCATCGTCTATTAGCATTTGAGGGGACCCCTCTTCCTCACTATAAAGCTTTCAATTATTTTTTCTTCTTCTTCATTTTTAAAAATTATCTTATAATTAATTTCGGTTTTCATAATACACAGTGTGGTTCATCTAGGCTGGGTGCTTATGGGTGGACACATGTTGTAGCATCATTGGGTCTCCATTATATATATCATCAACACGACAACAACACATTACACATCATTTTTCCATAAATTTCACATAGTCGAAAATTTTCTAGCTTCCATACCTCGTATCTACGTAGAAGACGTTAGATTATGAGTCATTTTATCATATATTTTCTCAAACTGATCATTTTTAAAAAAGTCTTAAATTGATCATATACATCACCTCCTCTTATCTTCAGTGATTTGTCGAAATACTTACTGCAATAAAGATCCAGTAATAATTCTGTAAAGCTAAATGATCGAGTGCTGATTTTTTGGCATCCAAGAAATTATGGGGCGTCACTGGCTAGTTCTAATCAAGATTTATCAAATCAATATTATATTATACAAGATTTTCAATAAATTAGATATAGAAAAAAGGATTACTAGTACGGGTCCAAACCCACATAACAACTATTAGAACCAACTTATTATCTTCGCAATTTGTGTTTTTCCTATTGTCTTTTTTGGTGTTAACTTTTTATTCGTTTTGTTATCGCTCCGTGTCATCAAAAGTCAATCCAATAAGAAATAGTCGACTTTTGATGACATTAGTTTGGATCCTTTTCAATGAATCATGATATACACGCACCTTGTTGGATTTCCAGATCCTACCTTTTTAAGAAAATAATTATATCAATGAAAATGTATCATAATTTCCAAATAAAGTTAACACAAGCAGTGTTAGTTTTTAACTAGATTAATAGATTTTGCTTTAAGAAACGCTCATTTACGAAGAAAACTACAAAGTGAATAAATTGTGGATTCTTTTCATAAGACTTCATTGATTTTAAAAAGGAGAATACTGTATAAATAAGGACAATAAAACGATTTATAATAAACAGAAAAAGAAAGGATAATAAGAGAAGTGTGTTTTCATTCAATATATCCGGAAGCAAGATCATGTGGGTTTGCTTTCCTTTCGAGAGTGACTGACTCATGGACCCCTCTCGCTCTTCTCTATCTCTTTCTCTTTCTTTTACATTTTGGTGTTTGGTGAACTTCTTTTCACTTCTTTTTGAGCGGATTGAATGTTTACAAATGAGTTTGATTGCACGAAGACGAAAGCAAGGAAAAAGTGGACATTAAAACAAAAGGAGAAAATATGCACACCCAACTCATACATTATTTAACACCTTTTTCCATAACAAAAAATAAAAAAATATGCTTAGTATTGAATCTCAGAGATTTAATATCCGTATTTGGATGTATAGTTCTTTTGCATTCCAATATACGTGTACTGTGTGCATGTCCCGGTCATTTGGATTTGGATTGATGGTCGTATATGAATATTTGCAGAGAGATTTATCCATTATAATGGCTGAGTTTGGAGTTCGGGGTGTTACATCGAAACGAGGCAACTGGAGCATTTAGGTCGGATGACACGTGTCCTATCGCATGTTACTTGTCCGGCCTCGTTGGAAAATCCAATCCAAATATTTTGTAAGCATATATATATAGTCGAATTTCCACATCGATCATTGCATCATAAACTGTTATGTCAATATTTGGGCCATAAAACGAACGCGCCACTCTCCTTTGTTCACAAGCCTCATGGCTTTTCAAAATCCTTTAGCGCTTCTTCAAGCGCCTCTTCAGCTATCCCATGTTTCTTTTAAGAACCTCCAAGCTACTTGTCCGGCCTCGTGGAAAGAATGATGCCCACATATTCTGTAGGGTGTGCTTTTACTACGAAATTCTAACTTAGCAAATACCCTGATCCTTGAGAATGAAACATAAACACAGAAAAACCATAAATGATAGTGATGTCAACTAGCTAGTGTAACAATTTTGCAGGCCTCAAGTACTTTTCTACGAGTTGAGTTGATGTACATAACAAAGTCTTGGAAGCTCAGTTTCATAATTTCATTTACCAAACGGAAAAAAAAAAAAAAACACTCAATTTTCTAATTTGAAAAGTTTTTAATATTGGGTAAGAACTTTTTTGCTTTCATTTGGGAAAATGATCAAGAAACTATTCTTTCGTCGTAAAACCCCTTTANAAAGGTACCTAAAACAAAAAAAAAAAAAAAAAAAAAAAACAATGATATGCAAAGATGTGATGATATAATCCAAAACATGGAAACATAGATACCAAATATACAATACACAAGTATCATTTATTCCGTCAAAAAAATCGCAGAATCACATGTGGACGTTAAAACCATAAAAATCGAATTCTTTTCTGCCAAAAACCATATGCAATTTTTGCACCAAAACCACAACAAATTCATCAGTGACGATGAGTAGAGGCCATTTTCGTCATTTACACAAAATAGGATATTTTTTGGCTGTAATAAGTTTGTGGTAACGGCTTCTCTCCAGTCCAAAGTATAAAACGGGTTTCTCTTCTTCACGCCAAGACTTTGGATCGCTCCCATTTTCGTTTCGATCGAGAGAAGCGTTTAAAGAAGAATGGCATATTTCTCGGCGAGACTGAAGCTTCTCTCTAGCAGCGATGGAAGAAGATTCTCTTTTGATTCGAGAGACCAATTCCGGCAGGCGCTTTACACGGCCGGTGGAGGAGGATCGCCGCCGATTCGGGTGCGCAGGGGGAGCCGATTAAACTTTGTCGCGCGAGTCTCTTCGTCTTACTCCTTCTCTTCCAAGAGGAAGAAGCTCGTGGATTTCGATAACACGAATCTTGGTAGCGACGAAGACGGCGATGACTGGAGTTTTGACGATGGGTTAGAGACTGTTGTTGATGATGATGATCTCTCCTGCTTCAGAGGCTTGGTTCTTGACATTTCTTACAGGTCCTCTTCATCTTTAGCTTCCTTACTTCCAATTTTAGCAATCCCTAACAACAATGATATTTGAATTGCGTTATTATGCGAATCACAGTGAACAATAATGATTTTTAGCTCTCTCATACTTGAATTGGTTAGTTGAAATTTGTGTAGTCTTTGACAATAAGCTGAATCAGTTTGCCTCTTTTTGGATCACTTTAGGCCGGTCAATGTGGTTTGCTGGAAGAGAGCAATATGTCTAGAGTTCATGGAAAAGGTCAGGCCAAAAGCTTTTCAAAACCAGTGTTTTTTTATAAGAATCCTTAATTCAGGTTTTTGTAAATTTGGATAATGCCTTCTCTAGGCCGATGTTCTGGAGTATTATGATCAGGCTGTTACTTCTCCTGGTGGTATATTCTATATACCTGCTGTGTTAAGGGTATGTTAGTAGAACAGTGAGTTTAGTTTAACATTTAGTTTTTCACTACTACTTGGAAAGCTTGTTGTTAATTCTCGTCTTGCTTTCAGGTTCCACATCTACTTCAGGTTGTGAAAAGAAGAAGAGTGAAAAACACACTGAGTCGTAAAAACATTTTACTCCGAGACGATTACACTTGTCAGTGAGTAGTTTTTTTCTCTGTCCTGTCACAGAAGCAGTTTTCTTTTGGTGAATCAAAACTGTTTTTGCTGACAGAGAGAGATTTTGTTCTTATTTGGGAATTTTATAGATATTGTTCTTCCCGTGAAAACTTGACCATTGATCATGTTATCCCGATTTCTCGAGGTGGAAACTGGACCTGGCAAAATCTGGTAATTTGATGGATAATTGAACTACCATTTTTGTGACTGTGATTTGTTATTAAAAACTGTTCATGTAACATTAGGTGGCTGCATGCTCAAGATGCAACTCAAAGAAAGGTCAAAAGACGGTGGAAGAAGCACACATGAAGTTACTAAAGCCCGCAAAGGTATGCATTTTCTTTTAGCAGTTTCCATATGCAAACATTGTTTTGTTTTTTATTGGTTAATAATGTTTTGTTGGTTATGGCAGGAACCAAAAGACTATGACATTGTTGCGATACCATTAACAAATGCAGCTATAAGGATGCTGAGATCGAATAAGGCAACGCCAGAAGAATGGCATCAGTATCTTGGGAAACCCTCTTCCGCGCCATAGCGGTTCCTCTCAAGGGTCGGTCCAAGCCATCTCGTAAATACAGAATGGTGGCTTGAATTGCATCTGTACATTCATATATATAGTTTTAACTTTGAACCCTGTTTGCAGATTGTCATGAGACTTGGTTTTGAGCGTGCACTCAGATATGTATATATTGCGTAAATAATGGGCACCATTCTCAGAATCTAAAGTCCTCGATTCATTCACAAATTGACTCAGCTTTGGTTTGACAGTAACATTCACTCACTCTTGTATCAAAATCAGCATGATATCGATACTGTATGAATGAGAGAGAAGGTATCTAATTGGTGTTCTAGTGACCAAAATTTGGAAACTCATTTGTTTGAGATAATTACAGAGTTATTGAACTAAACACACATCAATGGAAGGAGAGGCCACTATTTGCAAGATGGAGGAAGCCAATAAGGGTCCTTGAAAGAAGTGGGTGCACCTTCAGGAGCTTCAAAATGATGGATTGTTGCGTCGGAGAGATTGTAAATACCAAAGCCATGGCCTATAAAATAGATGGAGTTAGGCTTGAGACCAGAGCTGGCCTTGACGCAGAAAGCCTCGCTCATCGAAAGGAATATGCAAACATCTCCAATGTCCTCAGTGTAATACATGCATCTCCCTTCCACCGTTGTCTTCTCTCTAAACATCATGAACCGCCTCGTCCTGTAGTTACTTCCTTCATGACTCACCGAGAAGAAGCGTTGTGCATACCTGCCTCACCACAAGCAACACTATAAGCCATTGAAACAGTTCCATGAAAAAGACAAAAAACTCATACATATACCATTTGACAAGAAAACGTTCGCCATTGGAGACAGAGTCCACCAGGTGTTCCGTTCTGCAACACCAGCCCAACAGCTTCCACTCGGAATCATCCAGCTCAGGAAGGTCACGGAACAGCAACTCATGGAACTTAGGGCTTTTGTTCTTCTTCAAGTGGGGATCCCATGAGTACAAGGAGTTGCCTCCAGGACCAGGCAAGTAGAACCTCCCTTCTCTCTTGGAATACATGAGATTCGAGTTTTCCAAATTCTCCAACTTGTCAATAAGCATCTCCCCAACGTTAGTCCAACGCATGTCACAATGTGGTCTACACAGACTGAGTTGTCTATCCAACAGCTTGACAGCAACCACACAGTCTTGGTCGCAAGGAGAAGACGTCATCGCCACGTTCCAAACGACGTTTGATTGGTTAGAGTGTACAGAAACAAGTGGAGGCAGAGGAATCATTGACTTGGAAGCCACGGTACTGTTAATGTCGCTGATGCATAAAGAACGATCATGATCGTTGGAGAAAACTCCCCATCCACGTGCACTTCCTATCTGTCTCGAGTCAACGAGCTCTTGAGGAAATGTTTTGCCAGGAACCGTAACCATCTCTTCCTTGGCCGGATCAAACAAGAGGACGTCTCTGATTTCGCTACCGTCTGGTAGATCATTCTTTAGAGTAGTGCCAAGCGTCAAATACGGATTAGGTATGGAAGATGAGAACAAACGAGAGCTTCTCTTGTTTACCTGCAAAATACAGAGATCAAAACCAAGAATGTCTTCTTTAGATTGCCGTATTTTTTGAAAAAAGCTGCATCCTTTGAATCCAATTGAAACAGAAGAAAGGGAAGAGAAGAGAAGCTTTTACGAGGGCATGGTTCCAAGGAGAGAGTTTGAATAGTCCGGTGAAATGGCGAAACATTGTTGAAGATACCACAGAGAAACTCTGGATTGAAGATGATGTTAATAGTAGTACATGGTCTCGAAAAAGGGTTAGCGAATGTGGGTCAAGGTTTGAGGCTTCTCGCGATTTGGATTTAGCAAGTCTTGTGAATTGAAAAGGGAAGAGACTGGGTTGAGGAAGAAGTTGCAGTGCAAGTGTTCGACGATATGCGTTACTGAACTAAAAAGAATAGGCCAAAGTCAAAGCACTTCCATTGTAATAACTACATTTTATACGTTTACGAAGATTGTCNCAAAAAAAAAAACGGAAAAAAAAAAAAAAAAAAAAAATGGTAAACGGCTAAATCAAAATATGCTAGAGTTACAAAGAAGAGAACGTTGAGCTTGCAGCCTTGCAACATAAACTTCACTATCTAAAAAAAACAGTTAGCGCCATGAGTCCATGAGATGACTAAAACTGACTGATATTTTTATTTTTTTGTTAAAAGGCCTTCATTAATTTAAAACTGACTGATATTGAAAACTATCTCAAGTTAAACCATTCGAGAGTTGACTCTAAGTTCCACTATTTAATGTAAAACCATACATTATACGAAAGCAAGTAAACTATTATAGTCATATATTGTCATGCTCGTAACTGTGTATTTCTTATAAAGTTAACATTTTAATTATAAATTATAAACTGCAATATTTTTAAATTTATCATTTATGTTTAAAGCGAAACTTGGAGATGAGATTTTCTTGTGTCACCTGACTGACTGACTCCCTCTCCCTGTTAACTTATCTACTACTACCTATTTATCATTTATACTAGTAAACTGTCATTCACTCAAATAAATCTTAGTGATTTACCAAATTATCTCATAATAAAAAGTTGCAAACGACTGAATAAATCTTAGTGGTTTACCAAATTATCTCATAATAAAAAGTTGCAAACGACTGAAAAAGAAACAAATAAATAAATAACACAAAATCTTTGACATGTGTAGCTTGTGTACTTCCCATTATCTCCTATATTTTTTACCATCGTTTACTTTACTACAAGTTGTCATATTAAATTTTAGTGATCTATCAATACATCAGAACAAAGTGAAAAACAGAGCAAGGTTCTGGTATTTTTACCCTCGTCAAATTTGTTCTTTGTTCTTGTTATTTTTATTGCAAGTTAAAAGTGGACGACATACGTTCAAGATTCAACGTAATTAAGAATAATTATTTTCTTTTGGTAAGCCGGCTCTAGTTAGAATTATAATACTTTATATATTCCCATTGGAGCTTAAGTTTGCATTTTCATTAATTCTTTCTTTACCATAACGTAAGATTAAGATTAAGAACATCTCCACAAATCCAGTACTAGAGATATAAGTTCGATGTAATAGAGCAGAGATCAGTGTTTGCACAAACAAAAAAACAATGAGTAGAGATTAGTTTATAGCCATAAGAATCACCAATGAGCCTAGGGGTGGATCTAGAAGCTTATTTAGTTGGGGGCACATACATTTTTTCACTATAGTTAACTTTGGATTTGGAGCATTTAGATGAGTTTGTGGAAAAAAGCTTTATATGAGCATTGTTCTAATTAAACAGAAGTCCAAGTACTGAGACAAGCACTACAAGAAACATAGGCCAATTGCGACGGAAAATTCTGTCGCAAATCCGTCGCAAAGCACCATTTGCGACGGAATTGCGAGAAAACAATTTCCGTCGCAAATTGTTCGTCGCAATGACATTTCCGTCGCAAATCCGTCGCAACGTTGCGACGGATATAGTTCTGTCGCAAACTTGCGACGGAATGGTCTCCATCGCAAACTTGCGACGGAATTGCGACTTCATGAATTCCGTCGCCAACTTGCGACGTACTTGCGACAACTACTTTTGCGACAGATTTGCCACGGCACAAATTCCGTCTCCAATTTGTGACGGATTTGCGACATCTCTTTTTGCGAATGCTTTGCGACGGTTTTGCGACAACTCCTTTTGCGACGGATTTGCGACATCTGTTTTTGCGACGGCTTTGCGACGGATTCAGAACTTGGGTGGAAAGTTTCAATATGATCAATTCTGGTCCTCTTAGACTTGATTGGAACTTGGGTGGAAAGTTTCATCTTAATTGAGACAAATGGCGAGAAGATGAAAGGAATGTGATTTGCAGCATTTTTTATCCACCATTTTCTTCCTCGCTCTCAGCATACAGAAATATGATCCTTCTGTATATTTGCCTTATAACTCTTTGGTTTACAGGATCATCTGAAATCAGCGGAATGAGAAGTAGATAAGAGGTTCAGAGAATTAGAGTCGAAGGAGGCTGAGTTGGAAAGAAAAAGCTTTGCACTTGAAGAAAATGCTAAAGTGGTGGAAGCAGCGGAAGCTCAGGTTTGTGATTTAGAGATGAAAGCTGATGAATTTAAGAGCCATACCGAAGAAAAAGGGGAGGAATTTGCGATTTAGGTAGACAAAAGCAAAACAACTTAAAATACAAAACAACTAAAAAAACAAAGAAAAACATCAAAATTAATCAACAAAGTCATTTTCATCGTCATTTTCATCATTTTCAGCAGATACGTTAGAGTTTTCACTGTACTCCCGTTCCTCTTCATCAGTCGCAGACTCTTCGAATTCATCGGCTTCTCCATCTTCAGNTTGAATCGTCAACGACGTCTTCAACTTCTCTGTTCTCGGGGTCGACGTGTATGATATTTTCAGTGGATTCGATCGGGTTTGAAACTTCTGCAACTCTATCATGCTGCATTGCCACTTCCTCGTCTAAACCATATACATAACCTCTTGGATTGACCTTTATGACCGATAAC
>OVBJ01001668.1:0-25444 GCA_900406535.1 Noccaea bulbosa | reverse complement strand
GCTCTCTACACATGAATAAGATCATTCCATTTCTCTCATTACTCACAACACAATTTGATTTTTTATTTTATTTTTGGACTGCAATTCACGATATATACTCTTTACATACCCGAACCTATCTCTCCTTTTTCCAAATTTCATTTTCAAGTTCAAGGTGAGAGTAATTACCATGTAACACAATACCATGTTAGGCTTATTAGTAATTTAGTATATCATGTATTGTGCAATAGGAAAAACTCAATTGACAATATATATAGTGGTCGTTGGAGTGAAGCAAGTGGTTAAGTGAGATTTGGGAGAGTAATCTCATCTTAGGAAATGATTACAAACACGATCTCATTTCTTTCCTTTATAAAAAGCTGTCACCGTAACGCTATCATGTATCCTCTCGTTTTTTTTTTTTTTTTTTTGGTTTTTTTGCCTTTCGGTCCATTTGTAACTAATTTTTTGCAACTCAGTAAAACACAATGAAGCATCGTATATATTCTTTTGTCAACAGAGTCAGCAAAATTATGATTTGAGAATACAGAGTGAATATAGAAGTTCTTGGAGGAATTTTCGCATCTTCCAACCAAAAAACGATATGTGAAAACAGCACATATATTCACGAAGTGCACACATATAAAAGAAGAGATCAAACGTTGCCCAACTTATTTTCTTTAGAGAAATGACTTCTTCTCTCATAAATTAAAAAGATACCCAATGGTCCGATTTGTCTGTCTCCAACCCCACTTTGATGGGCAATTTTCCTTCTTTAAACTTTTTTCACAAACAACAAACTAAATCTTATATCGCTCTTGGCTAAGATTCATAATTACAACCGACATTTTTTTCCTGGAAACAGATTCAGAATTTTCGGTGAGCCATTCTGACTTTAGCACTAGAGAGTTTTCGGAAGCACAAACGTTTCTTTGTCTTCTCGAAGGCTATCCTTGACCATTTTTGACCTTGCGTTCGCCGGCTATTCCCACGTATTTTTATTGTTGTTTTGTTTATATTTAAGTGTAAAACTTAATATTTTTTTAATGAGTTCATATCCTACATTCTGCCGGCTAGCACATGCTCGGAGATACAAGATCTAAGTGAATGAGAGCAAATCTTGTCACCTAATATGTATATGTAAATAATATAATGTGAGCTATAGCTAATGAAAAGATAGATTTCATTAGAGTGTTGGAGAAAAAATTACCTTTATTGGAGCAAATTTTGTCACCTGGCTAATATGTATATGTAAAAATAGATGTGTGTTGGAGAAAAATTTACCTTTATTTTAAAATTTCTTTATTATAGAAAAATATATAGAGAAATTATAAAAGTGAGTTGGAGATGTTCTAACGAATAAATGGGAAGAAAGGCAAAAAGCTTAAAAGGGAACGACAGTGGAGAGTGGAAGGAAAAAAGGTCACGTGAGTAAGACGTAAGGTCACGTGCGGGATCGCTTAGAGTTTATACTCCGTAATCCGTATTATAAGAATATAATACTTTCACATTACTCTTGGCTTAAATTATTTTTTCTACGCATGTATTTTGATTTATCGTCTGTCTTATAAATATTTTTAATTATATTTATTTTCTTTCCCTTAACTGTATGGGCATTAGTACATCCATTATATAAGCCAAATAGAAAAAATAATAGTTTGTCTGCATTATTGAAAACTCAAAGGATTTGGTATTCAATGCAATTATGCAATTATATCCTTGGATTATTCACAAGAACCATATCCCTTTTTTCCTCTCCTTTGTTTCCAAGTGTAATTCGAAAAGAATCTTAACATGTAGATGTGGACCAACCTAAGAAACATGATGACATAACATTCACATATAGTTAACAATGACAAATTTCCTAATATTGTCTATATATTATTGGATTGCTTTAACAATAATGGAACGCAAGATGTATTAGTGATGTATAATCACTCTATTTATAGGACTTGAGAGTGACAGTTAAAAAGTTCAACATTCTTATAAAAGTATGTTAACCTAGTTATTTTAATTATTTCTTACATCATCAAAGAGTGAGCATATGTATATTGAACTGTCTCTCATAAACTGAAAATAGAATAGAGTTTTTCTGATCTCTATTTCAAATCCTAAATTCGAATTTGGATCTGAATAGAAATCCTCTTAATGAAAAGTATGATATAACATTTTCCCTTTCAAAAGTGTGTGAAGGTTCAAGAAAATCAGACAAATTCATCAATCGGACAAGATATGGGTCCAAGCCAAAAATCCATATATCCAACAGACTCTAAGAAACAAAGTCTAAAATATAAATACAAAATAACAAAAAGAAAAATCTAAATGTAAATCTAAATTCATCTAAATAAATACTCCTCTCTCTCTCTCCAAGAGTAGTATATGTATGGACTGTATGTAATGATGGAACAGTGCAATGATCTTTATAAACAGAGGCAATATAGGCATCAAAAACCCCTTACTTGCTCTCAACTCTCAAGTGTATGAGAGAGAAAGGTTAATGATTCATAATAGCAAAGAGAGAGCTAGAGAGAGAACCAAGTAAAAGCTTTCATCATATAACATAAGAGAACTTTGAAGGTCTAAGAAAAAGTTTTGAAAAGCTTTTGTTGCAGAAAGCATAAAAGAACTTTTCTCCCCCCTACCTCTCTCCCTCTCTCTCTCTCTCTCTCTTTCTCTTTTAGTACTCTAGTTTGTAAAGCTGAACCTCCCACTATCTTCAAATTTCTTCTTCTTTTTAGTTTTTGTCTCTCGGTCTTGTTGTTTCATCAAATCAATCTCTAGAATCAAAATACAATAAAGTCAAAAAAGAGATAAGAAAAAGTAGTAATTGATGAGAACAGATCAAGGAGCAGTAGTGATGTTGGATGTTGCTGCTTCCAAGAAGAACACTAACACATGTTGTGTGGTCTCTTCTTCTTCTTCTGATCCTTTCCTCTCTTCTTCAGAAAATGGGGTCACCACCACAAACACATCCACTCAGAAGAGGAAAAGAAGACCTGCAGGTACACCAGGTAATAATAAATCCCCACTACAGAAATTTATATTTTATAGTTTCAATTTTTATTTTTATTAGACTTGTGACCAATTTCAACTCATAGTTATTGTTTTGTTTCCCTGGTTTTCTCTTATGCCATTAAAAACCACACTTCTTTTTTGTTAATTTTTCATTAAAGACATGTTTTTGATGTGTTGGGTTTACAAGTATCACATTTTTTTTTTCCTTGAAACATATTTCAAGTTTATTTATGTGTATAAATGGCTTTCCCTTGTTTTCTCTTAAACCCCATNTTTTTTCTTAAACCCCATTAAAAAACTCAACTTAAAAAAAAAAAAAAAAAAAAAAAAGCTCAACTTTATTGATGTTTATGAAAATCAAAGACACGTGTTTTGATAGGTTTTTCCTCTTATCTTCAGATCCAGATGCAGAAGTTGTGTCTTTATCACCAAGAACTCTTCTTGAGTCAGACAGATACATATGTGAGATCTGTAACCAAGGGTTTCAAAGAGACCAAAATCTCCAGATGCATCGAAGACGTCACAAGGTTCCATGGAAGCTTCTGAAGAGAGATAACAACATAGAGGTGAAGAAACGAGTCTATGTTTGCCCTGAACCTACTTGTCTTCATCACGATCCTTGTCATGCTCTTGGAGATCTTGTCGGAATCAAAAAGCATTTCAGAAGAAAACACAGCAACCATAAGCAATGGGTTTGTGAGAGATGCTCCAAAGGTTACGCTGTTCAATCAGACTACAAAGCTCATCTCAAAACTTGTGGCACTAGAGGCCATTCTTGTGACTGTGGTCGCGTCTTCTCCAGGTTAATTTTCTTGTTCCTCTCACTAAAACTCGATTGTTTTTGTTTTTAATCAGAAAGATTCCAATTAACTTTTTTTGAACTCTGGACCGATTTGATCGATTATTTGTACAATACTATTATTCGTGAAAGATGCAAACTTTTGGACGGATTTGATAAGTGAAAAAATAGCTTAAAATACAAGTAATTTGGCTCCGTTTGTTTTATATATATATATATTAAGGAGATCATATAATTACAAAAAAAAAGGTCCAAAATAGAAAATCGCTCTAGCGAACCAAAACCCAGATTGATAGTTATAGTACTATTTGATTTGACTATCCCTCATGATTTTTACTAATTCTGTGTATAGATATGTATGCATCAAAGTTTTCCAAAGACTGCTCTTTGACTATATTGTTGGTTGCCACATAAAAAGAAAACTAATTAGACTAATGTCTACACAAATTACATATTTTAAGGCTTTAAGTGGACCTAGTTAAACTCATGTTAATATAGTATTTTTTATGAGTCCAAAGTCATTTCATAGGTTTAAACTTTAAACGGAGAAACTTAGTATTAAATTATAAATTAACCAATATAATATTCACTTTGTCACCGCATAACCCTATATCATATAAAGTTTTTTAACTGATAGGTTTCTTCTTCTTTTTTAGGGTGGAGAGTTTTATTGAACATCAAGACAACTGCTCCGTCCGGAAAGTTCACCGTGAACCGCCGCTACCGCCACAAACCGCCGTCACAGTCCCAGCCTGCTCCTCTAGAACCGCCTCAACCGCTAGTACTCCCTCTAGCGAAACCAATTATGGCGCTGCGGTCGCGGTTGCGACTCCTCCACCTCTAGAAGGGCGTCCAATTCATCAGAGATTCTCATCTTTGACACCTTCATTTCTCACTCACTCATCAAAAAATCTCAACCTCGAACTCCAGCTTCTTCCATTAACGTCGAATCAAGATCCTAATCAAGAACACCAACAACCTAAAGTTAAAGAACCATCTCATCATCACGATACCACAAACTTAAACCTTTCCATTGCCCCATCATCATCATCATATCAGCATTACAACAACTTCGATCGTATAAAAGAGATTATGGCCAGCGAACAGATGCTGAAGATAGCGATGAAGGAGAAAGCTTACGCGGAGGAGGCTAAAAGAGAAGCGAAGAGGCAACGAGAGATAGCTGAAACTGAGTTTGCTAATGCTAAGAAGATAAGGCAACAAGCACAAGCCGAGCTCGAGAGAGCTAAGCTTTTGAAGGAAAAATCAATGAAGAAGATAAGCTCAACGATCATGGGAGTCACTTGTCAAACTTGTAAAGGACAGTTTCAAGCTGCTACAGTTCCTGCGGCGGACGAGACGTCTCTTGCTGTGAGTTACATGTCGTCAGCGAACACGACGGAGAGGGATCATAGAGTTTAAGGGTTTTAATACAAAAGGAAACTGTGATAAATTGAACATTTTATCTGATATTTTTTTGTGTATTAATTAAGTACCTGGTTGTCTTACTATTCCTCTTTTATTACCATTTTTTATGTGATGATTAATTATTGTAATTATTAAGTTTTCAGTTAAATTTTTAAAAAACTTCCTGTAAAAATTGGTCCAACAGTATCTAGAATATATGTGTGGTGAAATAGTGTTCATATAGAGTTGATATTTAAATCTACAGTTGCATGGTTTATATTGTTGAAAAAAAGAATAAGACAAAAAATAATCAGACCTCAGTATTCCAAAGAACCTTACAGGATGTTTGTTAGCTTTCATTAAATATATACTAAAATTTTGATCTGCGCAATGGGTGGGATTAAAATTATATCAAATTTTAAACGCTATTAATTTAATTTAACTATAAGAATTTATATTTAATTTTAAAAATCATATTATTATATTAATGATCTATAATATTTTTTGTATAGTTATTTTAATTTTGAAATTTTAATTTTTTTAAAAAGTAATAATTTTATTTATCGGCTCTTATCCGTACTATTATTTTAAGTATACTTTGAATACTACTTTTTGATAGATGAACTATCTTTACTCGATCTTTACCCGTTATAATTTTATCATTTACACGTAATATTTTTGCATATCTATATATATATAAGCAATTGAACGAAATTTTACATATAAATTTGTAAATAAATTTCATAAATATTTAGTTATTACTGTCTTTCTTTGGATCTTCGAACACTAACTTTTATTTTTTTTACTGAGAATTATTATTTAAACGTGAGAATATGAAAAGATATATTGAATGCGGAAACTGAAAAGTCATGAAACAGTTAAAAAAAATTAATTTATTATATGCCACGTGTCATGCTCACAATCAACAGAAATGTTGACGTATCATCAAAAACTGAAAAGTTATGAAACAGTTAAATTTTTTTAATTTATTAGATATCACGTGTCATGCTCACAATCAACGAAAATACTGACGTGTCGTCACGAAAAATTATTCTCTTATTATTATAGTATAGATTTCAGTTCACATTGGAAAAATACATATTTCATAAAATTATACAAGTTACAGTTATGTATATAGATAGGTATGTTGCATAGTTACTTCTCATTTGTCCTCCCCGCCCCCTCCCCTCTAAAAAAATGACTCTACACAATTTGATATATATAATCTTACAATTTACTGTCACTTCCGCCCCACACTACACTTTATAAATAACTAGGGGATGATCCGTGCTTCGCGCGGAATTTTTCATTGTTATGACTGATGAAACTTTTGAAATTTAATTTTGTGTTTCAAAAATATCATACGCATAGTAATTAAATAAAAATTATGGGTATAAGTCTTGTTCTGTTCTGTCCCGTCTCGACATGTCTGTTCCGTCTTGTTCATGTCCATTCTGTATGTTCTGTTATGTTCCGTTTCTTCTCATCTCTTCTCGTCCCATCACGTCGTGTCTCATTCCTTCTCATCCTATTTTTTTCCGTTCCATATTTTCCGTCATATCCCATTTTATCCTATTTTGTTATGTTCGATCATGTTTCGTTCCTTTCCTTTCTGTTATGTTTCTTTCCGTCCTGACTCATTACTTTTGGTTTCTTTCCTTCCTGTTCTTTCCTGTCCCATCTCGCTTCGCACAGAATTTTACGTTGTTATTACTGACTTGGTTATAACAAAATTTGAAGATATCAAATTTCATAATTTAGTTTTGTGTTCTAAAAATTTTATACACATATTTATATAATTAAGGCAAGACAAATTTCTTATCTCATCCCATTATGTTTATTCTCATCTCGTCTTGTCTTATTCCATTCCTTTTGTCTTTTTCCGTCTCTAAATATAATAAAAAGTACGCACAATTTTCTTCCCGACCCATTTTGTTCATTCTCGTCCCATCATGTCTGATCTTGTCTCATTTTATCCTAAAATACTTTGAAAATAAATGTTTTTTCTATAATATATTAATATGAGTTGATGTATTTATTTGAAGCTAAATATTATAAACTATATAATCAAATCTAACAAAACTAAAATTTATAAATAGTAGTTTTGTAGATCGATACATAAGCTTCTTTTACAAAAAATGACTTTTCAAATTCTTGCTAAAATTTTTATATTAATTAATAATTATATTAATGAATGATCATAAATAATTAAAATATCAGAAGAAAAAATATTATAAATCAAAGAAATAAACTCAAATAAATAAATCAATTGATGATGTGTCACAATATTAGAGTAGGAGTTTGATGATGTGGCATTATGAGAAGAGAGAATGTTTAACTTTATATATATAGATTTTTCGTGCGTATCATAGAACCTTATAAAGTCTACAGTATCATCTTTGCTAATTTTATTGCTTTCCATAACGGGGTACGTAAACCCAGATAATCTCCAAGTAATTATCGGAACGTACAAAGATAAACCGTGAATTTACATTGGTTAACAAAGCTAGAGCTTATAGTAGATATCCGTAAATGGAAGTACTTGATTTTTAGCCTAGAACCACAAAAGGAAATTACGCCATTCGAAAAACAATAACTTTCATGTAAATATAAATTTATTTGTGTTTTTTTTTTTTGCTTTAAGTATTTGTGTTTGTTTAATTTGTCTACAATATTATTTTGTGAAGCTTGAACTGAGATATTTCAAACATTTTACCAATCAAACCAATCCACGTAACAGATAATAAAATCTACATGTAGCCAATATTGGTTAGGTTTGAAAAAAAATCCATTTAAATTAGAAGACAAAGTGGGTAAGCTATAATTGCTTGGGACGAGTTAACATATGGAGTGATGGGAAATGTACTATTATGATGTCGTTTTGGTCCGTGACCGTTACACTTATAACGAGGTACATATGCAAACATCGTTTCATCTTTCGTTAGATTCGGACAAAAAGTGTTGATCTATAATCATGATAAAAACAGTCCGACCCATATACACTTGTTGTTATTACAAATTTTAGCAAACTTTCTAGCTACTCATTAATTGTCTTAAAATTAAAAAAATTTACATCTATTCCTGGTTTTCTTTACTACCAATAACATATATAGAAACTTTAACAAAAAATTAAATAAAATTAGCAAGAAACAATATATAGAAACTTTAACAAAAAATAAATAAATCTCGTGTTCACGTAACGTAACACGGGAAAAATACTCTAAATAGTCCATATATAGTAGATTTTGTAGAATTAGTCGGGAGATTCCTCGTGTTTATCTCTCTATTAACTGGGAGATTCTATTTTAATTATTTATACTAATTAATCTAATAAAATATACAGTAGTAGAACACTTATAAAGTTTTATGCTATCATATTTATAAATAAGAAGTCGCTCTTGAAGCTGGCGTGCATTATCTAAGCGTGATTAGTTACTATAAAATTTGAACCAGTCGAATACCACATTACATTTAGAAGAGATGATTTGAATCGTAGATCCACTGCATATATATCGAAAAGTTATTTTTGACAATGAAAGATGTATGAGCGGAAGCCACATAACAAATATTACATGTTTCAAAACCATTTGACTGACATAATACATTGGATTTCTTATAATTAATACATTATATGATGATTCATATTTCCAACCAAACATTTATAGATTGGACAGGTCTATGATGTATGAACATGCATGTATAATAAATGAATGTCGATATTAAAAAAAGAGAAAGAGAGTTTGATTGAGGCAAGTCTATACATATATTAAAAAACTAGAAAATAATAAAATAGGACATATAAGACGATCTTTTGCGTATGCGTATGAGAGTGAAGAAGCACTAAAAAAAACTAAAATCCGAGGTGGGTTTGGTTTTTGTACATCTTTTTGGGACCAATTTCGATGCACAAATTAGGAAGATATAAAGACTTTATTAATGAGGACTTGAAGAAATAAATAAGAAATGCCATGAATCATGAATGTCTGTCTGAGAGAACTAAAGAAGTGGGTTAAGTAAATTAGAGAGTGACAAATGCCTGCTCGTTACTCCGTTTCAGCTATATGGCACTGAAAATCATGGCGTTTTTTCTCCTTTTGCATTTAATGTGCACTCAATTGCATTGAAAGTGACTGTCTCTCTCTCTCTCTCGTTTTCATCATTTGTGTCAACACGCAGAGAGGTTTGTAGATTCTGCAGCTATGTTTGTCACAGAAAGAAAGGTAGAGAGAGAAAAAAAGAGTGAGAGAGCATATTAGGCTTTCTCTATACCAATGGCCAAATACATGCGTGTAATATAAAATGCATGTATACATTTATGTAAAGGGTACCCGTACCCTTATGTATGTGTTTGATGAGTGTTATTATGTTTCAAACTCGTTAACTGGAACAATGTGAATAAATTGATGGAACTTCATGTTATAAACTTATAATGTTATATATATGCACTTTTAACACGATTGTCTGTGTGTCGGTAAATGCATATGTATGTGACTATGTCAGTTAGATAAATGCATGTAATTAGCGTACTTTGAGATTATAAATTATAGTTGCTTTTAACCGAAACAAATACAGTATATTATGATTGGATCATTTATGTTGAAGTTATTTATTAAAGAAAAGAAGGAAGAACAGTGGAACGTGCGAGACAGAAAAAAGTTTAGCTTTTTATATCTTTTAGGATGAATGGATGATATATTTGAAGAAGGGCATGTGCATATTTGCTTATTTTCCCCTGAACTTTCTAATTCTTACCTTTTTCAACCCAAACGAATTGTTTCTTATCTTAGTCACATCTAATTTGTTTGTATGTTGTCTAATATATTCAAAAAAGTTATCCAAAATGAAGTGAAAATATCCAAATGTTTATAAACGACTCGGTTTATAGCGATGTTATATTCAAGTTCAAGTCTAGCTTCTTTGAAAAATGAATTTTCCACGTCAAATAGATGTATCGTAATAGATGTACAGACCACAAATCTAAAGTTTTGGTTACATAAATAAGATACGTACGTATATTTTATGCATTTTTATCGAATGGTTAGGACGGAACTTAGGACTTAGGAGTTTGAATACGAATAAGTAAATTTGAACTCTATATGGGGAGTATGCAAAATGCCAAAATATTGCTTGTGTTAATTTAGCTCTCGTTAGATTGTTATAATATAGGAACTAGGATTGGACCCGCGCCCTGCACGGGGTGATGATTTCTGAATTTGTATTTTATTAAAAGATGTCTATTTAATTATTTCAAAATTTTATGCGACGGATTTTTACCTTAATTTGATTTTTATTTTCATTTATAGTGTGAAAATTAAACATCTTAAACCATTTTGACATTTTCTAAAAAAAGTAAAAAAAAAATTAAAGATTTAACCGTATCCATAAATTTAATATGATTTATTTAGTCAAGATACATAAAACTCAAATAACTACAATATAATAAGATAAGAAGTTTTATGTGTGCACACAGATTAAAACTATTTTTTTATTTCAAAACTTAAACATGTTTTATTATAATTTCAAAACAATTTAACCAATAAAAAAACAATCTGCATGATCCAAATTGTCAAAATGACAAAAATATAATTAATTTTGTATTAAAAGTTGAAACAGATGGAGTAATATTCAAATTTTTGACCAAAATAAAATATTTATAAAAAAACTGTTTTATTCTATTTAATTATACAGTTTAATTAAAAACCATATTAAATTGAATATAAAAAATAATTTACATTTGGTTACCTACTAAATGATTATTATTGTATATTTTTTTTTATATTTTTACACCTCCACACAATAATGCATCCAATATGAATTTTAACAGTTTTAGTGATTATTATTGTTTTTAAAAATTCAAATCATAGCATATACAGAAAAAAATTTAGATTTTTTTTCATTAGATTTTTTTATATTGTGACTAAATTATTTTATAAAATAAAGTTATACAAAGATAAAAGGAGATATATAATGTTAGAATTAAATTGAATCTCATATCTTCCTTATTTACTTATTTTCGTAATTGTTAATTAAGGAAGGAGAATCATAATTTTTTATTAATAGTTACATATATTTAATTTAATAATACATATTTGATTTTCTAGACATATTATACAATTGCATATTATGTAATTCTCTAGTAAAATTTGTCTAAATTAAAAAGGGATTTGAGAGTGAACCATGTGATGACACATCAGCATGGCAATCTTGTTATTAACACATGAAGTTAAGGTTGTTTTTAAAAAATAATTCTCTTTTAATATATAAGGGATATTAAAGATATAATACTTTTAAAGAAATATATAAATTTGGATTCCTTTAACATGGATTATATACAGATTGTCATTAGTAACGTGTTCAAATTTAACAATAATACTGTGAATATTCTATAATCAAAATAAGTAAATTATGGAGAAAATATAGACATAAATTGCCTTTTCATCTATTTTTCAAGAAAAAAATGATACTTTTTATTTGTATGAAAATAATAATAATATTAATAATACTTTAGTAGTTAGAAAATTCAAAATTCATATCAAATACATTTATAGTTGATAAATATTTTAAAATACACTATTTGAATGTAGTTTTGAAATTTCTCCAAGCTTTTGTTTGTCAACAATATATAACAAACACATATCTACTTGTCAACAATATTAAATATAGAAAAGCATAAAGTATAGTAATGTAAAATTACTTAATTTTTTAAGGAGAAATTTTAAAAATACACATTTTGGAATGATGTTAATTTTCAAACCTATATTTCTAAAGTAACTATTATCAAAAATACATTTTTTCATTGAATAAAAAAACTCTAGACCCTAAAACATAAACTTTAAACCCTAAAATCTAACTTTGAACTTTTAAATCTAAACCCTAAATCCCAAACTCCAAAATCTAAATCCTAATTAAGAATTAGTGAATTCAAATTTATCATTTAAAATTAGAAAAAATATAGTTTTGCAAATTGCTATACTATAAATATATTTTGGAAAATTTGCATCCTTAACGTATATTTAAAAAAAATTCTCATCTTTAAATAATCACTATATCAGTGTACTGTGCACGTGTTAATTGTTAAATTTGGAAGCTGAGTGTCATGATCACATGGGATTGCCTCATACTTCCCACAAAGGAACAACCATATGCTTAACCTTTATGTCATGACAAATTTACCCTTCACTTCCTTGATGGGATGCCATGAGTCCACTTCCCTTTTATATATGGCTATTTCCGTCTTTTAAAATTTACTTTGATTTCGGTTAGATTCAAACTCGACATTTGTTTCCGGTTAGGTTCAACTTACAAAATCCGGTTTTTCGACGTTATCAAGTTACAATTGGAATTTTGTTTTTTTTGTTGGTAAAACAACTACAATTGGAACTTTCGGTAGATTCCATTAAAATTCTGGTTTGGTTTGGCCTTTTGGGTTCAAATTCATTTTGTTATTAAAAAAATATAATACGAATATATATAAATGGTGTACGTTTGACGTTCAAAATAAGAATATAATTTTGTATATTCGGGAAGTTGAGAATAAAAATATAATTGTTGTAAATTCTCTGGCCCAAAATGTTGTATATTATTATTAGATCAAGCCGATGAGGTTTGTCTTTATTTGCTTCAATATGTGTAAGATAATATTAAGTCTCGCTTCAATTATGTAGATGGACTCAGTTGCTATATTTGTGTTTTGCACTGAAATCTGAGGCATTTTTATTTTTGTCTGTTTCGGTTTTGTTCTTATATTTGCTCTAGTAACATTAGTTTTGGCATTTTCCTATCTTATTTAATCCCAAAATATATTTAATTTTCAGAAATTGTTCATCTTCCTTTCTGTCTATATATGAGTTCTCAGATAATGTTTACCCATGTCGCAATTTGTTCTTTGTTATTTTCCATTTAGCCACTTTCCATTGTTTTCTCTAATAATTCAACTTTTTAAATTGTTTTAACTAAGACATGCAACATGCAATACAGAAAATCATCTGCATTCAAATCAACCTGTATAATTGATATGAAACTTTTTAGCCGTTTTTATAATTATGATCTATGAATTTATATGATAATAACGAAAATGTAGTATTTGTTTGCTTTCATTTATTTCTTCACCCTTTTATACGGTGTGACAATTGAACTGTGTTGGCACTTATTTGCCAATATAATTAAGGCTTATCTATATATTTAATTTTTATAGTTACAGTTTCCCTTAATGATAATGTACAAAATTAGTTTACGTTTAGTAAGACAAAAAAAAAAGAGATAAGGCTGTAGGAAAGTATGTCAGTGACACAGGAAAGGAAACATGCATTGTGGCATTGTTAGCTGAAAACAAAATTCAAAATTATGACAAATAAAAACACATCCAATATTCTTTTGACGATGTATTATATTTATATATTATATATCACCCTCTATATACGTAATACGTATAATGTTTATCAATTACAATGAGGTGTTTTTTTAACAGAAAAGGTTTGCTAAAGAAACGATAAAAACAAAGAAAGCCCTTTAAAAACAAAAAACGATAAAAACAGTAAAAAAGTAAAATAAGACAAATTTCGTTAACCTTTTTTAATAATACGGAGGAGAAAGAGAAACTATTTGAGTCGTGTTTGCAGTAGGGTTTGCAGAGACAAATATACCCCGCGCCTGCAATATCCTTTACTCTGTTTTGTACGTTTACGAAATTACCCTTTGATAAATGGGTCCTACACACCTCTCCTTTGAAATGTCATGTCACACGTGAAATTCGACTAAGATATTATATATTTCTCTGCTTTTTTTTTGGACAACTCTATTTATCTTTTTTTTTTTGTCTTCTCGTAAGATCTTTTTTATACAATTATAAACATTGACTCTCTAAACAGACACTCCAAACAGAGTGTTGGATTCTCATGGGCCTGAAGGAAGAAAGTCATAACTGATTCTTTTTTGTTCTCCATGAGTCCATGACCCAAATATATATACATATTTTAGCTAAGCCCAACTTGTGTATATAGACTATATATATATCATTTTATACATCTATTAAACGTTTGCATATTAAATCTGTATTGTATTATCACAGTTTAATTTCGAGAGTTTGGTAAATCAATGAAGAGGTTTTTTCACCAACTAAAAGTTAAATTTTACTCGTGCCGTTATTTAATAATGCAACCAGAGCTCAAATTACAAATGGAAGGTTTGATACAGAACCAAAAAATTACAATTGATCCACACTTCAATTCTCACAGAAAAGAGACAAATTGAAAACACAAAGAAAAAAAAAAGAAAAAAAAAAAATCTTCATGTCTTTACGAACTATTAGTGAGACTGTGACTGTTATTTTCATCCCCACGAAGCTCTCTCAACAAAGCAACGACTTGTAACATATTAGGCCGCTTTGAAGGGAAATCGTCAACGCACCGTAACGCTATCTCCAGATACCTCAACATGTCCTTCACATTCACTCCTCCAAAACCTTCTTCCACACTCAGAAGGTCTTCGTCGATCACTTCCATATGCTTCCCTTCCCTCGCCTTCATCTTCGACCAACCAACTAAATTCGTATCACCAAACTCATCTTTATCCGTCGGTCTCTTCCCGCTCAAAATCTCAAGCATCACAACTCCGATCGAGTACACGTCACCTTTCGCCGTACACCTGAAACTCTGGTAATACTCCGGCGGCACGTAACCTGGCGTGCCCGCCAAGGTACTCACACTCAAATGCGTGTCCAACGCGCTGATCAGCCTCGCCATCCCGAAATCCGAAACCCTAGCTTCCATGTCCTGATCTAGAAGGACATTACTCGATTTCATATCGCGGTGGATTATATGAGGGATACAGTTATGATGCAAGAAACAAAGCCCTTTCGCTGCTCCTTTCGCAATCTTCTTCCTCTCTTCCCAGCTCAAAACCCTCCGTTTCTCTCCCGTTCTTGGTCCGTGAAGCACCTCCTCGAGGCTCCCGTATTGCATGAACTCGTACACGAGCAGTCTCTCTTCTCCGATCTTGCAATACCCCAAAAGCGGCACGAGGTTCCGGTGTTTGATCTTCCCTAGGGTTTCCATCTCCGCCATAAACTCTCTATCTCCTTGACAGCTTAACCTAATCAGTTTCTTGATCGCCACGGAAGATCCGTCTTTCAGCGTCGCCTTGAAAACCTCCCCGAACCCGCCGTGTCCGATCATACTCGCCGCCGAGAACCCGTTCGTCGCCTCGATGAGCTGCGAAAACTTGAGTTTCCTCAGCTGCCGCTGAAACGTGGCCACGTTGATGCTCAGCGGCTCTTTCTCTTTCTCGATCTTCCAAGTCGTCGCGGAGTTAACCGCCTGCAAGCTGTGAAGCATCTTCGCGTCTTCCGCGTCTCTCTTCCTCGCGCGAACCGCGATCGCCCAAACGATCAATATGCAAACGGAAGCAGCGGAGATCAAAACCCCTAAAACAATGCTGTTGGCCCAAGAAGCCGCTTTGCTTCCGTGCTTCGCACGTTTCCCTTCTTCCGGTCCCGCGGGAAGCTGATTGTTCCCGTTTTTACATTCCGGTAACGGAACACCGCAAAGTCCGGGGTTATCCGCGTACTGGCTCGCCGGAAGCGTGCTAAGCTGACCTCTCTGAGGAATCGGACCGGTTAACTCGTTGTTCGACAGATCAATCTGCACCAAGAAAGATAAATTCGAGAAAGATTCAGGGATTTGGCCCTGCAATCGATTATCCGACGCGTCGAAGACGCCGAGATTCTTGAGCTGGCCGATCGTGAACGGAATCTCGCCGGAGAGTTGGTTATGAGAAAGCTCGAGGACTTGAAGAGCGATCATTTCTCCGATTTCGTCTGGGATTTTGCCTCGGAGCTGATTGTAAGAGAGATCGAGGTACTCGATGGTTTGGTATCTCGTGAAGAGACTCAAGATCGGACCGGAATACATTCTCGTGAAATCGCAGCTCTTGAGAGACGGGATCTGGAGAAGCCTCTCCGGTCTGATCCCGGAGAATTCCACCAATCCTCCGACGCCTTTGCAGGAGTTTCCGACGTTTCTAACGAAGGCCATTGTGTTGCCTGAGAGTAAACCGGAAAGAGCTTTCGAACCGGGTTGACGACCTAACCGGGGTGGGATTTCTCCGGTTAAGTGGTTTGTGTTGAGATCGAGCCAGACCAGTGTCGTGCATTTGCCGAGCTCCGAAGGGATCTCTCCGGTGAAATTGTTGTTTCCGAGCTGAAGAACGGCTAACCGGGAAAGGACTCCGAAATCTCGGGGGACTTGTCCGGTTAATCTGTTGCTCGTGAAGGAGATCCACTCGACGTTGCTGCAATTGAAGAACTCCGGCGGGATTTCTCCGGTGAGTTGGTTGTTGTTGAGGATTAGATCTTTGAGTTTTTGTAGTTTTCCGATCTCCGGCGGGATATTTCCGGCGATGTTGTTGTACCAGGCGATGAATTGCTCGAGCTTTTGGAGGTTTCCAATCTCAGGTGGGATTGTGCCGTTGAGATAATTGAGACTGAAATCAATCGTCCGAAGCTCCGAGCACTGAGATATCGTCGGTGGAATCTCTCCGGTGACAAGATTATCCGGGATTCTTAATTCCTCTAAAGAAGCTGCTCCGGGACATAAATCCGGCGGAATCACGCCGGAGAATCGATTCGAGCTGAAGTCGACGATTCTCAGGCTTTTGCAGGCGGAGATTGAGGTCGGAAACTCTCCGGAGATGAAATTGTTGCTGAGGAGCAAGATTTGAAGAGAGCCAAAGCTCCGGAGGATACTGTTCGGGAACGGACCAGAGATGTTGTTGTTGGAGAGGTCAAGACTCTGTAGCAAAGAGCACGAAGACAAGGAATCAGGGATCACGCCGGTGACGTTGTTGTAAGAAAGCCGGAGATTTTGTAACGACCCGCAAGCGTCTCCGATCTCCTGGGGGATCCAACCGGTGAGTCGGTTATGAGAAAGATCCAAACTTTGTAAGCTTTTTAGCTCGCCGAAGGATTTTGGAATCTGCCCATCGAAGCTGTTGTAAGAAAGGTTTAAGCTTTTGAGGTTGGTGCAGTTGATAAGCGAGTCCGGGATATGGCCGGAGATACTGTTCCCGGAGAAGTCGAGAAACGACAAGGAGACGCAAGAAGAGAGAGGAACGGTTAAACCGGAGATCGAACCGGTTATGTTGTTGTAAGAGAGATCAAGGGTTTGGAGTTTCTTGCTGTCCAAGAAAACATCTTCCGGTAATTTTCCGGTGAAGTTGTTGTAAGAGAGAGTGATGGAGATAAGATTTGAGTGTTTGGAGAAGAAGTTTTCAGGGAGGATTCCGATTAAACCGGAGGAAGAGAGCTCGAGGTGGGTGAGGGACGAGGGAAGAAGAAGAAGAGAGGTTGAGTTTAAAACGAAGAAGTTTTCAGAGAGTTTAAGAACAGAGAGAGAGTCGAGAGAGGTAAAAGCGTTGAAGGAGACGATTCCGGAGAGACCACTACCGGAGAGATTAATCTCGGAGACTCTTCCGGCGAGACAAGTGACGCCGGAGAATTGACAAGGGGATTTTCGAGGGTTCCAGTTTGAGAGGATGTTGTTTGGATCGTCTTGGATCATTGATTTGAAAGAAAGGAGAGATAATGCGTCGGTTTTGGTTGAGGAAGATGAAGATAGAGAAAAATGGATAAGGAGGAAGACGAAGGAGATTTGGATTTGGATCCGAGTGTGGATCCGTACCCGGTTAGGTGAGTTAGTCATTGGAGGGAGGTTTTTGGAGTTTGAATTGTGAAGGAGACGCAAGTAAGTGAAGAGTTTAGATGATAAAGACTTTTCTTTTCTCGGGCGATGCTAAAGCAGAGCAAGGGGAAGAAAAAGGGCTTTTTTGAAGAAAAGAAAAGCTGCTTTTATTTTATTTTATTTTTATGTTGAGACTATATGGGACCCAAATTAATCATTATATGCATCGGAGATGGAATTTTTTTTTTTTTTTTTTTTGTAAAAATTGTAGTAATTGTTTGATCCAAGGTTCACTGTCGAGGCAGAGGCGTGAGGGAATGAACAGAGAGATGTAACTTTACATATTACAATAACAAACTTTATGGTGTAACCATTATGTTGCTCACTTATTATGACATTCTTATATGTTATTAGATAGTTTATTATCATATTATATGCCATAAATGTAGCCTTTATATCATGTTCCAAGTCACACACTCCGTCCTTTTCATCATTACATTGCTATCTACTATCTCCCATCAAATTTTATGTGTAGACTAAATATTTATCAAGCAAAATTTTAGCTTAAATAATTGATTTTCACCTACCTATATCAATAAATATAGCTTAAATAATGGACACAATAAAATACTGTCTATAGTTCTATTTTTAATTATTTCAGTAGGTTATTATTACTCTAGCTACCATTCCAGTGCACAAAAGACCATTTCCCTAAGATCAATAGTAAGCAATATTCTTAGAACTTTTTTCCATTACAGTTAATATAGTGCAAATCTTATCACCTAGTGTGATTGTATATAATAATATATCACACTACTGGTGACTATACAGTATATTTGATTGATTCTATTCAATTAACAAATAAAAGGACCGAATAGTGGAGAGAGACAGTAGTGAAAAAGGCCCACAAAAGAAACAACATCAATTAGCTCGTGGTTTAGTGGCATGAGAGGTTATGATTCCTTTGCCCCCCCAAAATATTTTAAAAACATTTCTTTTCTCATTCTCTCTCTCTTTTTTTTTTTTTTTTCTTTACTCATTCTCTCATTCTCTCTTTTTCACTACCACTAATCCAATGTTTAGTGACAAAATTTCGTCGTTTCGATATAGAATCAATTTTTGTAATGGATTTGAATTTCTATACTCCAAAGGATACTTGCCCTCGATCGTAACGAATGAACATGCTGAATGTTTATTTTTATTTTTGAAAGGACTATAAAATTTTAACTATTTCTATGAGTTATTTAATTTCCAGTTATTTGTTGAACTAATTAAAATCAAAGTCGAGCTTATTAGTATAAATAACATTACTATTAAATACATTTATGCAAACGCAGAGAAGTCATCATTCCTATATATATGCATCATGTATCATAATATTTTATACACACACGACCAAAAGTATTAATTTATCTTTAAAAATATCCTGTATTGACTATATCTTAAGAGGCGCATTTACACGTCAACCTATGATATAAAACTGAACGATATGCTAGTAACAGGAATGCATGAAAAAAAATAAAATAAATAATGCATGAAAAAATAACCTTGCGAATAATGGATCATGCATGAAAGGTTTAACCGTCGCTTTTTAACCAAAAAAAAGGTTTAACCTTCGTAATGTGTGTAAGGTTAACGACATTTAGCACGATGGACAAGACACGTCAACCTTTCACCTATAGGCGAATTTACGTTGCTTAATTAATACCTATGTTCTAAAAATCGTCGATTTCTCCGATTAATCGAGCAGCTCCAAGGAGGTGACCGTGACGATTTTTGCTAATTGGTGACACTATTTGGTCAAACATTGTTTGACTGATTTTATGCGATTAATTACAATAATCGCCGATTAATTCTGTAAATCGGTATATCAAATCTATGTTTTTCTGAAATCTGATTGGCTAAATTGATAATTATTTCTCAAACCGGATCTAAAAATAAAATTTCATTCTGTTTAGAGTTATTTTAATCCAAAAAACATGTGATTAATCGTTTTCAACAAATTAATTTGGACATTTATCTTCTAAATACAAACTTTGACTATTTTTGTCTTCTATACTAGATGTGAATTTTTAAAAAATATTTAATTTAGATTGAAAATATATGATTTTCATACTAATATGTCATCTTATATATAAAATATTTAAAATATATAAAAATATAGCAAAAATTATACCCCGATTAATCTCCGATTTATTAGCTATTTTTGAAAAATCGTTAATCGGTGCCTGACCGAACGATTACCGATTAGCGAGATTTTGAACACAGATTAATACAAGGTGAATTTACATTGCTTAGTGTCAAACGCAAACTAATTTGAGGATGAGACTTCAAGAATTTGACACTACCACTAAACCAAATCAACTCAGAATTAGTGGCAATTAATTTAGCAATTAATTTAAAAATGAGATGTAGTGGAGGAATCTTTTTCTTTCTTTCAAATGTGTAAAAGTCAATGGTCAACCACGCATGACTTGGAGTTCAAATGATTAAAAAACTATTTGAAGAATCAAATGTTATTTGAAATCATAGATTCGGCTTGATAATAATTGGATAATATCTTTCGGAATGGAGACATAATGATAATATATATGATGTGCACTTATGTAAAAAATCAAAGAAATATTTGTGCAACGAAAACAATGAGACAACGTTAACTAATGCAAGTATGTTAAATCAATAGTGGAATGATCTAATGACAAAACCTTAGAAGTAGGAATATTTTTTTCTCAGATGTATCATCTACACCGGAATCAGTAAGAACTTGAAAACATTATAAATGCAAACATAGCAAAATATATTATGCTATTGTTGAAAAACTTCGATTGAGTAATTTGTTCTAAATGATGCCTACATAGTAAAATTGTAAAATCTAAAAGATAAAGCAATATAAATCGGCAGGCGGGGTTGGGAGGATCTCAGAATGCAAAGAACATTCAGGTTATTCTAACCCAATGGCCAATTATATACAGATACTAACCTGAGACTTTGAGATCAGATGACAAACTAATATCTAAATATCTAATCACGATTCTTTAACAAAAAATAAATAAATCTCTAATCACCATAAAAAAGTGGCCAATAAAAATCAGTTATAACTTGGACTGGTGTGTTGATAATCATCAATTATCACGACAATCACTGATTAATTACCATCACCTGAACCTACAGTTATGTACAGTTAAGTATTGAACCACACAAACATAACACACAAGATTATGTTTGTCAGATTATCTACAAGACTACAACTAAAAATGGGTGAAAGAAGAAGAAACGCGTGGAAATATTGCATGTGAGGTGATAAAATATTAAAGTATTTTTCTGTGTTTGTTTTTCTTTTCTAATTTCTACTTTTATTTAGTCGGCTTCGTATTTCTACTTAATCACATAGCAAAGTTAAAAAGAGGCTCGAGAGTCGAGAGGGACCAAAGATGTCGTGTATGGCACGCGTTTCTTTTTCTTGTTTTTTTCTACTGTGTTCAAATGATTGGTGAGTCTGTTTCTGTTTCTTGTTAAATCCTTGTCAAAACATTCAGCTTTTTAACTTTTCTTACTAAACAGTAATATCTCTCCCTCTTTGCAAACGTGACATTTATTTTTACACTATGCCAGTGCCACGGAAGCTATTTTATTTTGAAAGTTAACTTTTATATAGCTGTCCTTTTTGTAAAAAAATATAACTTTATATAGCTGTTATATCTCAATTTATAGATTTGGAAAATACCGAGAAATTCTCAGTGATAGGTGAGAACTGAGAACCATGGGTTATGTCAATTTTTTTCATATACTTTTGGATGATCTGGGACAGCATTTCAATTTTCAAGATTATAACATACAACAGAAACTCTATAAACTAATACTCCATAAATTAATAAAGTTATGATCTATCGCACCATTTTGGTGATGGACTAAAAAATGTTCTTCATAAAACTCAAGTAAGAACATAATGTACAACAGGAACTGCCAATTTCTTGCGTTTGTAACTCAGTACTTGAAGCTTGTAGGCCTTATATAGTTTTTTTTTTTTTTTCTTTTTGACAACGACCTTATATAGTTCTATCCAAGAAAAAGACCAAAAAATAATAAAAAGATTTTCGTTATTTTTTGACAGAATATATATAAGAAGAAAAAAGATACAATGTAAATTAATTAATTACCCAAGAAAAAGAGAGAAATCACTATAGTTTAAGCAGAGGTAAAGAGAGACTCACCTAAACAGCACAAGTATCACAGAAACATTTAAAAATGTAGGTGGAATAATCTTAAGCACTTACCGTAAAACAGCCCTACGAAAAATCAAACCTTGAAAAAAAAGCCATTAGATATTTGGTGTCTGGCTTTAAAAGAAAGTCTTTTATCTACCTACACGACGGATGTCTTCTTCTTCTTCGTTCTACCAAAAAATCTTTTCGAGGGAGTGATTGGTAGCATCAACAAGTTTACTCGCATTTAATCGACCGGTAAATGTGGCGGACAAAGAGGAGAGCGGCGCGGAAGCCAACGGTTCCGAGCATGAGGAAGAAACCGTAACAAATGCAAGCCATGTAACCGAAGAAGAACGAGGTTTGCATGAAACCTGACATGTCTGATCTCGCGTAGTAATAGTATAAGCAGTACGCGTATATGAACAGACCCGTGGATCCACCGCATAGGAACGATCTGCAACCACAGTAAATCTCTTATAACAATGAAGCTTTATCACAAATCTAAACCCCCAAGTGAATGGTACTCGGTATTACAAACGTACCTCCACCACCATTCGTGATCTTCAGCAGCGAGCTGGAAGTAAGTAAGAGCAACGGTTATAAAAGCGGTAACGATTATGAGGATGATGAAGACGATGAAGAGGATGCTGTAAATAGTGTAGATCCGATGGCCCCAAACACTGGCAAAGATGTAATACAGCTCGATGTAGATGGCACTGAAAGGAAGAAAACCAGCCATGGCCATCTGAGGTATAGCGCTCCTGTACCATGGGAGTGACGGAATCTCCCGGGGGTACTTTGTGGTGCGAACTGGAGCTTGGAACTCCGCTTTGCTGTTTTTACCGGCGATACCACCCAACACAAGCAAAGGCGAAGTCACCAGCGTCCATATGAGGACGATCACAACGATGGTTCCGAAGGGAAGAGCGGCGGTTGCACTGTAGGCGATTGCGACAGTGTTTAGGAAGCAGAAGGTGAGGAATAGTGGGCCACAGAAGAGACCTCCAGTGAGCAACAGATTTCTCACCTGAAGAAAAAAAAACAAATGAGAAGCTTTCTTGCTTTCTGGTTAAAAGAAAAAGGAACTATTTCGTGTTTAGAGTTTACATACCCAGTTCTTTCCTTCGAGTTGACAGTAGAAAGAGGAGGCGGTGTATCCGGCGATTCCAGATGTGAGAGCGTAGATGACGACTAATGCGGTGAAGAGTGCTCCTCGGTTGTATGGATAGAACACTCCAACAAGTGAAAGCATGAAAATGAATATAGTGCTGATGACATACGAGGGAGATAATAGTTAGTAACGCGAAGGAAGAAGTACATATATATATGCGAGGGAAGAAGTGAAAAGAGACTTACAGAGTGAACAGTTGGGTACCACTACCGAGAGATGCAGCGAAGAGAGATTTGTGCTTTGGGAACCGGAACACATCCCCGTGGATATACTTCCATCCAGTTTCCTCTTGATCATCAGCAGCTTCCTCGTCTTGAGCATACCTTTTTTAAGGATTGGGAGAAAAAAAAAAGAGTTTATAATTCTGAAACAGAAATGTGCGAAGAGTAGTAGCAAGTCAGCATTTGGGAAACTCACTTCATGAAATCATTCTTGAGGACTCGCATCAAGATGGTTGCAAGGAAACCGGTCAAAAGGAGGACAGTGACGCAGGAGTTTATAATGGAGAACCAGTGGATCTCCAGATGATGCGGGAGGGAAGAAGACATGGCGTACTTGTCCATTCTTCTCTCGAAACTCGTCTCCGTTTCCTTCCACTTGACAGTGTACATAAACTCCGCGTCGACTTCCTTGTCCTCAGTGAGATCCACAAGCGAATGAGGATCCATTCTCGCATTGATTTCGATCACACGGTCCTTGTTGTACAGAATCTCAAACTGGATGTGCTTGTAGAGGAAATATTTGAACTCGCTCGGGTCTGATTTGCTCTCTTTGTCGACTTTGCCAATGAATCCCCAGATAGGCAGATCATCATAGTACATCTGGAAGTAATAGTCTTTTTCCACAGCTCTTCGAAACTGTTCGACTTCTTCTCTGCTAAGCTTCTTTCTGCAGTATATCTCCGAGTCTTTTTCTTCTCTGAAGTTGAGCTTGTACGGAGCACTAACAAGCCGATCCCCATTCAAAACCTCACCAAGAGCTTCCTTCTTGTCTTTCACGCCCTCTGCCAAACCAAAAACAAATGGATCAGAGACAAGTAGACAACTTCCTTATTTCGCACGCTGTCAATTCCAATTTTACACTAAACAAATGGAACTTGGGGTTTGTAAGTGTAAACATCCATAGTGAACGAATGCATGCTCGTACCTGGAATACAGAAGGGAAGATCGAAATACCGATACGTCTCACTGCGATCATCATCAAGCAGAAGTATAATCAAATCAGTCACATGACAATGATGAAAATCCAAACAGAGGCGCAAATAAACAAAGATCTATCCAAAAAATTTCATGAAATTACAGCATTTTACAGCATCCATCGATTTCAAGGTCTTAGTAATCGATAGCTACAAACTGCGGATACCATCGCAGCTTTGATCAGCAATCGCATGTATAGTCAATGATCAATTTCTCATCCAAGACAATTTCAGATCTAAACAAAGATACTGGAAACCTACCAACACTAGAATAAGATATCGCTTTTACCTGGGATTGTGAAAGGGCCCGACCTTGTTGGCGTAGAGAGGAACTGAGTCGCCTTCCTTGTAACGGTGGTCGGAGGCATCGGATCTGACGATACCGGCGCCGGAGAAGATGAGAGCTCCGACTAAGAGGAGCAGCGTCGTCGGTATTCTCATGGTGTTTCGGTGAGGGAAGAAAATCGTGAGATCTGATGAGTTTTGGGAGGAACGCAAATGGGAAAGACGACAAATATTTTTATATTTATCTTCTCTTTTTCTTTATATATACCGAATTTCTTATTCAAAATAAAAATTCCTGGACCGTATAGGATGGCAACAACAACAAAAATGTAAGAACAAGGGCTGCCGGTCCAGGGCCCCCCCAAACTAAACGATTTCTGTCGCTTCCCACCCGTTCTGTTCGACTCTGTCTATTCCCCCCAATATTTATGATTTCTGTCGATTCCCCCAAACGCTTTAATTGGCGTTCAATTGAGAAAGCGATTTAAATCAATTGTACGTCAATTAAGGCGTTTGGGGGAATCGACAGAAATCAGAAACATTGGAGGGGAATAGACATAGTCGAAAAGAACGGGTGGGAAGCGACGGAAACAGTTTAGTTTGGGGGGCCCTGGATTGTTCAAGTATTGCTTAACCAAATCCCCCCTCCCCACCCCCCCCTCTCCTCTCACAAGGTTTCTTCAGACGCTCGTGTTGTAGGCCAATTGACTTAAT
>OVBJ01001667.1:0-25454 GCA_900406535.1 Noccaea bulbosa | reverse complement strand
TATATATATATATATTTAAAATATAAATGTTAACCTCATATAACATTATGAATATTTTTTTTTGTAATCAATTTGGAAAATCTAATTTTTACATCGATTACTTATGAAAACTAAAAGTACAGTATTTGATATACATATTTTTAAAAATATATAAAAACGTATTTAAACCCATTGAGAATGTACACATAAGATTAAAAAAATTCAATTTGTTTGGTCCACACTAATATTAAAATTAAGCAATTTTACAAATTTTAATATGATATTATCAATAAAAATATATAAGAGATACATAATCTATGTAAATTTGTATTAATAACAAAATATCAACCAAATATAACATTAGAAATATTTCTCTTTTCATACTCAAATTAAAAAAAAAAAAATTTATATTACTTATAAAAAAATATATAAAAACTAATTTAAGATGAGAATAAAATTTTTGAAATATAATGGATTATCTTTATGTCAATATTATGTGTATTAAATATAATAGATTGTAAACGTTCGATCAAACAATTTTTTTTTTTGAAACTTGACATACATAAATTCAAAGCAAGATCGTTGTAACATTGTTACATATATTAAAAATGTTATATTTAGAACAAAATGATATATGTTATATTTTCATTTGAATAAAATTAACATAATTTGTAAAAAAAAAAAATAGTTGTAATGTAAGATATAGTTTGGCGAATAGGTATAAAGACGAACATAAAAAATGAGAATTTGAGCAACTTATTTTAATTAAACTACATGTTTTTATTTTTGTTTAAAAATATAATAATATACATTATATAAATTTCCATCCAAAAATGTTAGTAATATATTTGTATGAATAATAGCGTATGCGTCCACATTTAGAAAAATAATTATTAATTATGAAAAATTAAGATTTTATGTTTTTGTTAGTATAAGTGATTAAGATATGTATAAATTATATTTGTAAAAGTAAATAAATTTTATTAACAACAAAATATTAAGTTAATATTAGATTGCATAAATAACATTGCACTCAAAATACAACAATTGGCAAAATTTAATTTTTATACTTAATTATTATAAGTATCTATCTGATACATACAAATAACACATGAATAACATTTTCTACAATTATATTTAAACAAGATAGTATATTGTAGATCAAACTATAATTGTCAAAAATAATAAAATTAATTGATAAAACAACAAATTCTATTTTAAAAGAGTACACAATTTGGAATCAACATAAATCAGATATTTTAGATGTATATGTACATAACATCAAATATAACAAATAACCAAATATTTGAACATATTAACTTTTTTTAGAATGTATTTTAAAGTGGCTATTCATAATGAATGTTTTAACACATAGAATAAATTATATAAATTCATAAAGTTTTTTATAATTATTTTCTAAATTACCAAAAAATAAATATGATTATTTAAACAGATCTGCGCGTAGCGCAGATAAAAAACCTAGTCTATATAAGACTCATATATATATATATATAGGGTTTAACATTAACATTATTAATAACACCAAATAATGTAAATTTTCCTAATCTTTATCACAATAGCATTTCTATGTAAAAGAAACAAAAAATATTATAATTAGCAAATATATATTTCAAAACTTTTGAGTCTTCAATAATATTACCAAAACATGTTTCAAAAAGTAAAAGCAAACCTATTCTGGAATATCCTATCCCCAAACCAAAACGAATTTTAAAATTTTAAGTTAATAAATATAATTTTTTGCTAATACTTAACCTACCACACAAAAAAAAATAGCAAATGAAATGTTTATCAACATGATCATGATCATGATTACGAATGTGGATGCATGCTATGTCATATTGTGTGATGACATTTATGTGCGTGTTTAATATTGAATTAGGAGATAAGGTAGGTAATTTGATTTTCCAAAATTTGAGAATTGATTCTTTGAAATGGATTATATGGCCAAATGATAAAACTACGACTTACCTCTGAATATCTCTCTCGCATCTCCTTCAGCTCCATCTCCATCTCTTACTTCTTTTACTAAATCAGAAATTATCGGTATAGTTTCTTCTGTTTGTGTTGGTTGGTTCATGAACATATATACCTCTTGTTCGAGGACAATACTTGTCTGTTTTGCAAAGCAGTAGCTTCTGGACAGTACAGAGAGATTCTCTGGTCTGTTGATAAAACAAACCAGATTTACGTTCTAATGTGAGGCAAAAGTGAGGGAGAAACTCATGAAGAGAATGACACATAAGAGCAACTTTTCTTGCATTGTTTTCATTCCTGTGTCTCACATAAACAAACAATAACTAAACTTTTGCATAACCAGAAGAGACCAACAAATAAACCACAATATAGCACTACTGAGAATTGAAACAGCACCCGGAAGTATCATCATACGCACTATCATCAACTGTCATTAAAGGGCAACAGTCCAGATCAACAGTATCTAACATGGTCATAATCATGAGGAAACAAAAGACATGTATGCGTGTTTATTAGGTAAAAAACGACCCAAAGGCAAAGACTTTATTATTATTTTTGTAGTTCCGGAAACAACTAAGAGCAGCAAGGATCATGTTCCTACATTTCATAACAGAGAGGGGACTCCTATAATCTTATTGTTATGCATGAAAATTAAACAAAGACTTGATTACTCATTTACTCATTAGTCTAAGATTTTGGTTTCTCCGCCGCCTCCTGACACCACCATCATGAAGCATCTTCTCCACTGGACCTCTTCTTTCTTTTGGCGTCAGCGTCACCAAGGCTGGGCCATATCCATCTTCCTTAGGTTTTCCGTAAAGAAGGGCTAACAAAGCTCTACGATTAGCTTGAGCAGCTTCGCGATCAATCATTTCGCGATATTTCCGCTTGATTTTCTCCAAGTCGGCCGCCCAGGATTCTCTAGGAGACGATGCCATGATGAAAAAAACCCTAGACTGAGACCACAAGCTAATATAACAAAAAATCGAAACCCACAAAAACCTAAGAGAAGCTAATCAGAAATATGCATATTGACTTGGAAAGCGCTTCTTGTGTTATATTAGAGTTAAATCTTTTAATTGTAGATATCGTAAGTTTTGGGGTACATTTTTCTAACGAATCCCAATTAGACAAACTTTATAAAAATAAAAAACGGAATCACATTTTTAGCAATCACAGCAAGATATAGACTACTACTCTATAGTCTCTACTGATAGATAATAAAATTCAGCGAAGATCGTAACATTACAAACTGAAATCGAAACTAAAGATTGCGAACCAGAACAAACTCCGAGACATTTAGTCACCAGCTGAATGAATCCTTAGACTTGTCAATGTTAGTTTTGTATGAACTCTCTATGTGTTCCTGCACACATATCATCACTCTTCCAACATATATTTCTACTATGATTATGCACTGATTCTTAACCTTGGAGAACAGCGAGAGATAATCCTGAACAAAATAACTGAAGAATTAGTTATGCTATAAAAAGTCTAATCCTGAACACATTTGAATATTGATTAGAGTATTCAAGAACGTACCATCATCATCATCATCCACATCCATTTTAAGGCCTCCTGAGTTAATCTCTTCTATTAGCTGAAAAAAATCGTTGGAAAAAGGAAATACTATCGACAAGCTCAAGGAACAATATCTTTGTGATGAATCCATCCACACTCGAATATATCACATTGTCTATTGTTTTTACCTGTGAAAGTGTTGGAACTGCCAATGGATCAAACTCATTGCACTTCTTAGGGTCGATAGCCACACAAACAACGACAAGTGTCTTTGGCACCATGGATCTGCAAAACAATCGATAAACTCATGGCGGAACTTTCTCTGACCCTGCATGTGTTGCTATCTCTTCTACACCAGCTTGCAGAATCGACAAAGACAAGATCCCAGTCAGACTGAGTTATATGCGACCGGTGGTGGAGATAATCGAAGGTGAGCAGATGATGTTCATGTCCATTCCTGTGGTTACGAAAGTAAGATTGATTTTTTTTTTTATATATTAGTTGAGATGAGTATTGTTTAGCGATCATAAATTTAGAAATATAATTTGATTGAGTTTTGGTTTATGAATTTTCATAGATCTACAAAGTAAAATTGAACTTATGACAGCATACCAGATGATCAATGGTTTGTGTAAATATCGTACAAATAAGAAAGAGCAAAAAACTATATGCATTAGGAGCTTTAATGAGGATCACGTAATACTTTTATTTATTATAAACAATTACAAAAAAATATGAAAATATTCATATCCCGTACTTTATTTGATACACTTAAAGATGGATTCAAGTGAATTGTGAACTTTATGAGTAGATGATATTGCTGATCGAATTTCAGATCTGGATCTTGGGTTCAAGGTACAACTGAACATGTATATTAGTCACTGCCATTTCTTAAATGATCTATGGCTATAGATAATACAATAGAGAAAAGAGTTTATTCTTTAATTACGTACAACATTCGTTTATTTTACTTTCTTCTACCAAAAGAAAATAACATATAACTGTAAATGTAGCGAATATTTTAATTCGTTAAGTAGAAGTATCTTGGATTTTCTGGGTAATGATACTCCACATTCAACTGCAATTTCAAAACCCAAAAAATCAGCGTTTGCGTTTGCATTCAAATAGCTGTTAAAATTCTCAGTTTATCTTAACATACCTTTCCCTCGTCAGAATCTGTGTGTCGTTGAGGAAACACAACTCTCAAGTCATTGTACAAATAGAATCTCCTCTCTCCATCATCCAGGCTTTTCTTCTGACCTACTTTTGAAGCTTTCTTGCGTAAAGGGCAAAGAAATTTAAGATGAAGAGCGTAGCGTAAGACTCCAGACTTTGAACAGCGTTGTCCTGTTTCTCTGTAAGTCTCACGACACTTCCTGTTCTCACACTCACTTGGCGAATGCACTGAATCAGAAGTTCCGTTGCTAGGTTTAGTTGCAAGAGTTTGGTCTGCAGATGAGGCCAGAGTAACCTTTTGGCGTAGGAAAGTCTGATCATAACACAAGAATTTTTCAATAATTTGCGTTGAGATGACCAGAACAAAAACACGCAAAAGTCAAATTCAAATGCCTCCCAAATTCATTTGGCGTTTACGTTTACACTAAATGAATTTTGGAACTCTGTTGAAGATGCTATACACTAAATGCAAACGCAAACAAACAATTTGAGGCCTAAAATAAACGAATGAAGCAATGGGAGGAAATGTTCTCAAGTTACCTTTGTACCATGTGGCATATCAGTTAAGTCATAGTTACAGAGGAACGTGTGAAGAGGTGTCTTCTCAGGGTTACTCAAAACCTGCAAAACAGAGAAGCTCCCATCATCACTTACTCATCGAATTTTATCTCATTATTAAGAGAAACAATGCAAAGAGAGAAGAGGTTACCAGTTGAATCCGACCCTTCATAGGGATCCGCAACCGGCTATTAATGGTGGTGTGAGCATCAGAGTTGTTTTGATTCGATTTCAACTTTTGACCCCATAATTTGTTTGACAAAGTTGATGCTCCAGAGAGATCTATGGAGGCATAGTATAGTAAGAAGCAATCATCACCAACACTTGTTACTGAGAATGGAAGCTTCTGGGATTTTGGAGAGATGTTTCCACCAGCAATACTAAGAATAGCAAGAAAACCGTCGATCTTCTGTAAATAAACAGAGAAAGCAAGTGAGCCAACTGTAAAATGTCTAGCGACAGTAAAGAATCTTGGCTTGAGGTTTTGTGAGTTTTGGAGTAAGTTGAGACCTGATTAGTTTGCCCATAGGAATATCTTCCTGACAAGAGGGACTCTTCAAAAGAACCAACCAGTGACCTTTGAATGGGACGTCCACTCAAGCTTCTACTAAACCTTTTACATGGAGATGTTGGAACTGATTCAATAGCTCTATCTCTCTGGATACCATTAGCATCGTCAAACAATTTATGCCTAGCCCTGATTTCTTCTTCTTCTTCTTCACCGGTGCTCTTTAAACAAACACCATCGTCGAAAACCCTTCCAACTAGGCCCCCTTGTAGAGCTTTTATTCTCTCGGAGAAGCCGGGGCCAAGCGGTGACAGAGAAAGTGTTTGAGAGACAGATATATTCTTACGGCATTGCATGGGCTTAACTGGTATTTGAGATGTTACATGAGCTGGTGAATATAAACAATCCGCCACACCATTTGTGGCCTGCAGATCGTTGGAGTCAAGCAATGGACCATCCGTGAAAACGATAGATGAAAGTTTACTCCTGTGTAAACCAGAGATATTGGCCTTTTTGTGATCTTGTGCATTAGAAAGACTAGCAGAAGTCATTTTCTGGTTGCTGCAGCTAATATCAAGCGGGTCGCCTACAAATTTCTCAGGGAAAATCGTATCCAGAGGAGAGCTTACTCGTTTCCTGACTAAAGATCCACCAGTAATATCTACATCATGAGATCCAATACTCTGTGACTGGAAACCAACTATCCTTGGAACTTGAGTTCGACTCCAGTTACTAACCTTCTCCACTGCATAATTAGGCTCATGAGCAGATGATGAGGCAACAAGCCTAGTTTGTTGATGGCATCTCCAAGGATCATCTATAAACCCCAAAGTTTCCAATGTTGTTTTCCTACCAAATTCTCCGATAGAGGAGCAAAGGCTTCCCTCGCCTCTGTATGAATCACAGGGAGAGGCATGAGAGACATTTACAGGCAGACGACTGCAACCTGAAGCAGACGACAAAGCTTCATGTGCTTGCTCATCTGAAGCATTATGTGGCAACCCCATAGTTAAGCAAATGATCTAATTCGATCCAAATGATATTATAACTAAGCATCGGTCATAGGCATCCACAGGTCGTCCATTGTTCCCCGAATACAGAGTTGATAGCTCTCTCCTGAAATGAACAAAAATGGAGAACAAGAATCAACTACATATTCTAGCAGATTCTTGAGCTGAAGAAATGATCAACAGAGATCATGATTGATGAACATTACTCATATAAACCAGAACCATTCCCAAAAGTTTCTTAAGCCTAGGATCAACGAACCACATAGTACACAGACTTCACCAAAATTAACAAATGATGGCGGATCATATGATTCAGAAGCACCAAGAGAGATAGAACCAAAATCATTCTCAAAAGCAAACATCACTAAGCACACAGTGTATCGAGTCTAGATCGTTTTTAGAAATGATCGGCTAACAAAACCAAAAATTCTGCCTAAAAAATGGAAGATCAAACAATCATATGTTTAGAGCGGATCATGAATTGTAGAAGAATCGCAATGAGACAAAATTTGTGTGTGATCAAATCAGCTGATCAAACAATGGTGAGAAATTCTCTCATCATCAGAGGCAGAGCAACACAAAAACAGAAAAATTAACGGATTATACGCACCGATGAAGCAATCGATTACAGAATCTGTGGACGAAACATTTTTCAGAAGCAATCCAAAATCGACAACAGTGATTTCGTGCGAATTGGAGAAGAAGACAAGCGAACAAGAAGAAAATATTCCAAAGGAAAGGAACCAAAAAAAAAAAAAAAGAAGGAGAAGAATGTAGATGATGAGACCTCTTCTCTTATATCTCGCTCGTCTCCTTGCTTTTAAACAAATCCCAATTTCATTTCGCATCACCATTTCCGTCGCTCTCTTTTTTTCCTATTTTCTCTATTTTTCTTTTCTTTTTCGTTTTTCTTTTTGATTTTCTGGCAACTGTAGTGTACTGTATCTGTATACAACCATTTGGCATAATAATCGTTTTTTCTTTTCTTTTACAACGGCAGAATAAATCAATAATCGTTTCTTTTTTTTAATGCCAACGCTCAATTTCTTACGGTTTTGTATGTGATTGACTCTTACTATTTTTTGTCTATTCTCAGTCTCACGCAACTCACATATCACGATCTCAAAATTTAATGATAGTTTTGAATGCAAATTATACACAATCAAATAATGCCAAACTAACTCAATCAAAAGAAGGAGACAACAGAACCAGTTAGGTGTTTATCCTCTAAGTGGGCCTAAGAAATTGGGCTCATTTGCTAGTGGATCATATATACGATCATCACGTGTTATCAAGTGGGGTCACGTGAGAGGATAAACGTTATTGTCTTCTTCCTCTCTCTCTCTAGTCTCTACCAGAAGCAGATCATGTTACTGTCGTTTTCAGCACTCATATTGAAACCCAAAAAAAAAACATAATTAGAAACATAAATAACAATCATCTTCAAACCCAAAAGTTCATGGATTTTGTAATTCCTCAATTATTTTGTCCTACTTAAACTTAAAACTATTTTTTTTACGTTGCCTTCATATTTAAGAGAAAAAAACAAATTAGAAAACAGGAAAACAAACTCTCAAGGTGACAAATTAAGAGATTCAACAACTAAAGAATTACAAAATGTCCGACTCCTATATTTACTTTTGGGTCACTTTCTCTACAAGACTACAATCAACGTTTTGATCAAACGCGACGTTACTAGAGCTTCATCATTCAATCAGTTTTACGATCCTGCGTTGAACATAAACAACTCATGTCTTAAAATCATAGATGATGATGATTTTGCAGTTCCAAGATAGCAAAAAGAGTGTTCGTTACCTCTAAACTGACTGCTCTGAGCAACTTCCCCGACTCGAGACCGAGACAGCGATCTGAGATTCATCAGAGACGCTGGAGTTAGCGGCAGAGGCGGTGGAGACACTACTCTGTTTTGGTTCGTTTCGGGTAAAGGTTGCTGAGCCATGGCTCTGTTATTTCTTGAAGGTATAGAGTAGCTTCTTGGTACAACCAAAGGTGGAACGGGAAGTGGTGATGCAACAATGTTGGTGGACGCAACTACTAGAGTGCTTCTTTCTTGATCCCAAGCTGTTACTGGCGCCGAATGACCAGCCAGACCAGGAGACTTGGAGCGTCGTGGCGGTGCAAATTGCCCTGGTGGTCTTGGCAGCTCATGGAGTTCATTGATCCGTGGAGAAGAAGCCAGCGGAGGTGAAGCAGTGGGAGAGATCCTTGGAGAAGATGACTGAGCCTGAGCTGGAAGTGGAACTGGAAGACGGGTCGAGGATGGTTTGAGCGGTCCAGAAAATGCGTGTCTTGGTGCAGCATCGTGCTGAGAAGACTGAGGAGTTTCTAAAGGGCGTGGAAGACGGGAATAGAGGTTGTTCTCAGCATCTTTGTGAGAGGTTTTTATCGGTTCAAGCGGAGATGAATGCCATAGGTTTGCACTGTGGTTTGTTTGGGTGACTGGTTTTGCGAAGACTGAGGAGGACTTTGAGTCGGTAGGTGTTGGTAACACGTAAGCATTTGCAGACGGAGTCATCTGCCTCATTAGCTTTTCCGGGAACAACGGTGCTGAATGGCTGCTTGTTCTGCGATCTTGGTATGAAATTTGGTTCTCTTGTCTATGACTTGCATTTACCTGCATCAGAGAAGAAGACTTCAACACAGAATTCTCTAGTAAATACGATGTTAAAATGGAGAAAGCAACAACATACTGTTGCTGATCCTGCAGGTGAGGAGCGTTGAAACGAGAGATCTTTGGCATCCATCTATAGGAAAATGGCAGTGAATGAGCTTAATTTCTATGGAGAAAGCTTTTCTTTGCCTTCGTATTAAAATTCAAATTACCTTCATCGATCCCTGCGGTGTAGATATAGTTTCCGCTCTCTGCTCACTTGTTATGTAGTCAAAACTGAGTTCTCCATCTATGTTACCATGTCGGTCATCATCATCATCATCCTCACTACATTCCATTTCGTTCCCGTGATCAGAGAGCTCACAGTCGATGTGTTGTCTCTTTGCCGCAACTCTGACTTGTTGCTCTACTGCCTCAAGCAATTTTAGACCAGCGTAGAACAAATGCGTCTATGCAAATATAAGAAAGAAAGCATAAGAGACGCTACTTGAGCAACTGTAGACTGGTTTCTTACAGAGATAGTAACCTTATTTGAAAAGGTACCTGAGCAGTGTGGTGGCGGGCTGCTTGTGTGAGGAGACTTCGAGCTTGCCCTTCCTTGAGAGATTTCAATCGGAAAATACACAAAGTCGCCTCGTCTTGTAGCTCATCACGGGCAGTCTCTAACTGACGGCGAACAAGTCTCTCCCCTTTACCGCCTCTAAGTTGTACCTTGTCTTTCACATGCTCCATCATCATGTGCTTAACGACGTCTCTGTAAGTAAGAATCTAGAGGTTGAGGCAAGATTTTATCAAACAAAAACCAAGAAAAGAAAAAAACTACATTGCAGAAAACAACTAACCTCTTTTCTTCACATTGTTGCTTCATATCCTGAGAGGGAAAGAAAAGAAAAAGATGAGCAGATTAGTAAGGTTAGTTCCTTGTCCACTTAAACTTTAGCTCTTGCTCTAACAGTGAAACTTTCTGGTTTTGATATAAACAATGACTTCAAAACATTCAAGCTAGGGGCATACCTCGACGGTTCTAAGGTCACTGAGAAGTGACTCTGAAGGACGTGTAATGGTCTTGAATATTTGAGACCGCTGAAGGAAAAAAGAGAGTTTGTTCAGAATTATACATATTGCTTCACGGAAAGTACAAGGTTGCGACAAACAACTTACATAAGTGTCGACGAGTTTCTGAAGCTCAAACTGAACTTTGCCCAAATTCAGCAAAACCCTACCGCTTTCTTCGTCATTATGTGGCGCGATTTGCTCCAAGCATGAACCCATCTCTCCCAATGATTCAGAGAACTCTGATATTACCAAACAAAAAAAAAACGATGAAGTCAAACAGTATACTAATGTTCATATATGAATGAACCTGAATACAAGATGCAGAGAAACCTAAAAACATCAACAAAACTTTCCCACGAGCTTTGGATAGAATTAGTGAGAAATGAAGATTCTGCATTGTGATTATTCTATCGAACAACAACAATGAGGCGAGCAACGATATCAACAGAAGTTAATTCAATCCAACAGTATTCCAATATAACCATACACACTACAGTTACAAAGCTACAGCACATCAAGGATCCAAATTTATGCAAGAAACTACAAAACTGAAGATTCATAAAGTTGAATGATTGCTTACCATATGCGCTATTAGCCGTGGCAGCAGCTACCGAGAGTAGTCTATCATAACACTCTCTCATTTCTTGCATATCCTGAAAATAATAGAGTTTAAACTTAGTCTATCATAAACGAACTCTTGATCTCATTAAAATCATATTTAATGATTATTCCAGTCTAATTCATCAAACAATCAATCAACTAGCATCAGTTACAAATTTCAATTTCTTACCAGTTACCATAACTTAACTATCAATGTCAATTTCAAATTTTTCTCCAGAGGTTACATCAAACTACATGACTTAATTAAGAAGACTAGAAAAGTAGAATTCAATGAACACAGCTCTATAAATGCAGCTGGAAGGAGTACTAAGGCGATTTGCTAGAAAATGGTGATGGATTAGCAGGTTTTGATCACAGAAACTCGATCGAACCACGAAGAACATCAAACGCAACAACCAAGACCCTAATTAAAAATCAATTAGAACAAATTTGGTGAGAAAATCAGTGAAGAGGGGGAAGAATTACCTTGGCGGCTCGAGCAAGCCCGTCAATCTGTGCCGTGGGAAAAAGATCTCCGATATCATTCGCATCGACCTTGGGCAATGCGAATCTCCTTAACCTCCCAAACGAAGCTTTCATCATATTTCCAAGAGAGAACAAAATACAAAAACCCTAAATCACGAAGATCCGAGCAAATTAAACAGAACAGATTCCGGAGACTTCGATAACTTCCGAAACAAAAGAGATATCGCGAGACTAAATCGGAGAACTCGATAGAGAAGAGAGGGGATAGAGAGAGAGAGAGAGAAGGGAAGAGTGAGATTCAAGTATCGTGGAATGTGTTCAATGACATTGAAGGAAGAAGAAAAAGCTAAAAAGTTTTATTTTTGGTCAAAGAAACAGATCGAAACACCAGAAAGACGGAAGACGAGACCAAGATTGGGGAGAAATCTCTCACGCGTGTGTGAGATGAATGGATCAGATACGAGAGGTAACACGTGGCGAGATCTGAACGGATATTAAAGGAGATGCGAGGGAAAAAGTCAAAGATTTATGACAATGCGGAAAAAAAGTGATAAGCATCATTATTTGGGTTTGACCGGTTGTTTTAAGTTGGTCAAACATCTCTGCCCTTTTTCGTCAACAATTTTATATTTGAATATCTCGTATTTGATTACTCGGTAACTTTATTATATATCTATATGACCCGCTAATTATTAGTATTTTGAGAAATTATGAGATCAGAGATCGAAATCACCGGATAATTATGATTACGAGAGTTAGTAGCGCAATTTAGCCAAGGTAGGCTGGGAAATTGTTAACATGAGCAAACTACCATCTTAAAACCATGCCATATCGAATATAATGTTAACATTGGTGGTTTATTCACGAATAACCAAATATTTATTTACATGATGATAAGTGTAAAATTTAGTTGAAAAGGCTTAGGTTTGATAAGGCTAAATCTAAGTAGGTCGGTTAAGTCGGTCAAGACTCTTGTATATATAAAATACGCATTGGTGTTGTCAATAACATAGCAAGTCGTTCTTTGTGTGCCTTTACAGTTTACAATTACACGTCTTGGGCAAAAGCTTAGCCATGAAAAACAAAATCCATAATATGGACGTGTTTTATCATGCTTGAAACGATCATTGATTTTTCGTTTCGATAATTTGGTTATGTATATTCAGAATCTTACATAGCTCGTAATCGATAATTCTCATTGACATTATAAATCCCTTCATCATCATTGATATCCGTTGTTTAGAGATCTTATTCAGTACCTAGAATAATAGTCTCGTGTGTAGTTTATTAGCCGGTCGTTTAAATCGTTTTTTTAAGAATACTAGTATTATGTGAATGAGTTTGCAGGTAAAAAAAGGCTATCTGTCTTAACATTCATACCAAAAAAAGCTCTCTGCAATAAGCTAACATGTTTTGATGGAACCACAGTTTAGTCTGCATGCTTTTTCTCACAAATCTGAAATGGTGTTTTTTTTTTTTTTTTTTTTAACGACTAATATGAAATGGTTTTGAAAGGCAGTTTCAAGTTTCAAGAGCTTAGGTCTACATCAACTAGGTGATAAAGATTTGGACATTGATAGGTTTGAGAATCTAATAATCTGATACCAAGAGCTATTATTTATAAATTGATAATATTCTATTCTGCAACCATTCTGATTCTTAAACTTTTAACACATTCTGCTCTCTTTTTAATTCGGTGTTAAAATTACATATAATAGTTTTCTTCTTAAAAACCAAACAAAACAAATATCCAAAAACACCTTGATAAAACCATCATAAGAAACTACGGTGGAGAAGGAGATGGAGGAAAAACATTCCCATTTTTCTCTCTAAGAAGATCCAAACTCTCTGCAGCGACACTCTCTTCTTCTTCATCATCATCTTCTTCAGATTCAGATTCGACTATAGACAAATCAACAAACTCAGGTTTGCTATTTGTGCGAAAAATATGGCACAAAACCCAATCAGTTTCTGCAATTGTCTCTGGCAGGCTAATTTCATCCAAGAACCAATTGTATTTTGGTGGTTCTTCTCCATCAGATAACCAAATATCATGGGATTCTTCTTCGTGTTCGACGAGAGTGAATCGAAGTTTGATACCGACTAATGCATCATTATTCTTTCGATCTAACACATTAGTTGCTTCTCTGATAGGTGTCCATACATTTTGAGAGTTAGTAGTAGTAACTTGGCCCTTACGTTTTCTACAGTAGTAGTAATAATGCTCTTCTCCTGGATAGCCTGAAACAGAATTCAAGATCATTCACATGACAAGAAAGAAGCTATAAAGTTAGATTGTTCTGAATATATTAACAAAATCAAAATCCTGATGAGGAAGTTAGGTCAAGAAAACAAAAAAAAAAAAAAACAGATTTATAAATGTCCATAGATCAGAAACAAGAAACCCACATGATAAAAAGTATGGTTCTTGAGAACTCACCAGGCAAATCATGAGGATATCTTGAGAAGATATCGTGACACTCTTCAGGGACAGTACGAGCTTTCATTGGTTGTCCTAAAGCTTTCTTCTTCAAGAAGTAATTTGAAATCTCATAGTTGGTTGGACGAAACCTGAATCCGACAGGTAGATCTCTGTGTCTCGGCTCCATTCTATACTAAAATAAAGAAGAATTATCTATTGATAATCGCCAGGTTTTATTTTGGAAAAGACAATAAAGAACTGTTCAGGGGTGATGAAGCTTATTGAGAGGTTTATCAAGAGAAGTGGGAGGAAGGAACGATTTATAGTAACAGAGATGAACACCAAATTCCTAATAGGATTAGGAAAACAATTTCCTTTATGGATTCTTATTAAAATGGTAATACCACGCCACGCATGCATGTTCTTTGGTAAATTAGGAAAAGTTACAGCTTAAGTAATTAATAAAGGAAAAGTTACGCCTGCATGCATATTCTTTGGTAAATAAGGAAGAGTTACAGACTAAATAGTAAATATAGCTTAAACGTATTCAATATTATTATTTATTAATATTTCCCCTTGCTCTTTGATAAGATATGAAAATTAGTTAAACAAAGTAGAGGTTGAACAAATCCATTGATAATTAGTATAAACTCTAATTGGATTCGAATATGAAGTGATAAATATAACTATAGTAGTAAACTATTAAAGTATAAGCATCTGTAGAAAAAAATATTACAGAGAAATGTTTAATTTTATCTCAGTTTGTTTATGTTAAAGAGACTTTCTGTTGTGGCTATTGGAATTGGATTCCTGAATTTGATACTGAAGAGAAGGGGGGAAAACGAATGTCTTTTTGTTTTCTTCATAGTTAAGGCAGAGAAGAAGGAGAGTAATGAGTTGTAGTTTGATTGGAACTTCAGGAATCCTTTAAAGGTTGGACTTAAAGATAATATTTCAATTTCAATTTCTAACTAGGATATACTCCTTTTAGTACTCTAATTGTCCCAATTAGAAATTGAAGCATTTCTTATTAGTCCTATAAAAACAGAGATGACACCAAATATATATAGGGATATATTTTTTAAGAAAAATTAGTGAATAGCAAAATAGTATTTTGCAAAAAAAAAATTTACTTAATTCTTGGACTATAAATAAAGTTTCTCAATAAAGTTTTCAGACGATCAAAAAAAAAAAGAATTCTTATTTTGTTAACTATAAATAAAGAATGAATCTGCTCTTGAAAAAATTAACCAATGTAAAATTCTGACTAGTTAACGAGATGAGGCTATTGGGACAAAGCACCCAGAAGAATAAAAAATCAAGAAGAAAAATATAAACTACAAAGAAAATCAAACCATAAAGAGAAATAAATGATGATCAGTGCTGTATCAACTGAGAGAGAAGCTTGAGAAGAAAATCAATCTCCTTTTGTGAAAACTCAGGTCTTGTAATGGCACCATCATCCTTGGAAGGTGATGATGGTAATGGTGATAGCGATGGTGATGATGATGGTCTTATCATCATGAGATTCACTGACTCTGTAATCTCCTCAACAAAATCAACAATCACTCCTTCAATCCCCATCACATATTGCATGTACACTGCCTCTCCCACATTGCTGCAACACCAAGAAATTAAAATCTAATTAAAAAGAGTTAGAGTTTAGCTTGTGCATAAGAAAAAATGAAGAAGCTTTCAATTACTTGAGTTTGCCGTATGTGAGGAGAGAAAGGTTAGATTCTTTGATCTTGCTAATGGCTGATGGGTTTCTGAACACTCCTTTAACCTCTGAAACAATGCCTTGTAACTTCCCTTCCAAGCAAACACTAATGGCTTCTTCTAGTGAGTTTCTTCTCTCGTCATTGTGAATCTGATTCCCCGCATCAGTCAGAAAGAAAACCTAGAAAACAAAACAGAAATTATCATTAAAATGATGAGAATTTATCAAAGAAAATAACGAGAATGAAGCTGAGAATGGAACATACAGGGTAAGTGCTCTGTAGCTCCCTAATAAGCTGAGCTGCATCTGGTTGGAAACTTGAGAAGATCACTGGTCTGTCTTTACCATAATCAAACACAACCTGCATATGTTTTTTATCACCCTAATAAGCATTCATTCATATTCAAACAAGAAAGTTGTAGGAAGAATAAGCAACTAGTCTTAAAGCATACCTGTAAAACTGTTCTCAGGACATGCACGAGAGACTCTCGTTGATAGACTGTGTGATCATCGAATTTCAACTCGATATTGAACCCTAGAGACTGCTCAACTCGTTCGAAAGCTTCTTGTAACGTGCAAAGAGAATCATCCAAATCAACTTCCCATTTCAAGATTTTGCCTTCTTTTGATTTCCTCATTAGGGTCTTGCCAGTTTTCTCAGCTTCTTTCTGAGGTCCATAGAGGAGAAACTCAGAGAGACTCAGGTCCGTTACTCTAGTCTCGTTAACAATACCCTGATTGCACATTGACAAGATCCATCAAGACAAGATCTATCTAGAGAAATGAATCAAGAAGATGTAAGAGAAGCAACAAGACTCACATTTTCTTCAGAGTAGATGAAGTCATCGTGGAAAATGACAGGGAAATCATCTTTTGTGACCTACAAAAAGAAACAACCACACAAAGCTCGTCGATTTGCTTCTATGGCCATTTCTTTCTTCAAATCTTCTTGTTCTTTATTTTTTTTCATATCATTTCTAAGAAAAATATATATAGCATCTTGAAAAAGAAAAAAAAAAAGAGATTCATATCAGAATCTTTCTTAACCCCAAACGAAAACCAAAATCCCCAAAATACAAAACTCTTTAAGAAAATAAAAACTAGTTGACTCAATGAATAGATCGGAGAACCAACCTGAACATCGAACTCAATGAAATCGATCGGAAACTTAGCGGCGGAATTGAACGAAAGAATAGAGTTTTCTTTATACCCCCTCGTTCTCCGATCAGACGATTGCAACACATTCATGCCGTTTCCTCTGTGTCCGATAACCGTAAATCCAGGCATTCTAAACGATTTCGGTTTGCTCAAATCTAAACCTGTCCCCAAACAAAATCAAGAACCAGCATCAGCAACGATCTCAAACGAAAAGAGAGAGAGAGAGAGAAAGAGAGAGAGAGATTCACATACCTTCGGATAATCCGTAAACAGAGTCCGGGAGGCAAGGGACGTCGGAGACGAGAACAGTACGAAGAGCCATTTATGTGTGTGTATATATATATATATGAGAATTACCAAAAATCTACTTTCCCAAAGTAAAAGATATTTGCAAGCTGCAATTATGAATTGAGATACAACTTGTTGCTCACGACAAGGATGCTCAAATCTCAAATCTTGCTTTGGATTTTCGAAATGTGTGTGACGATTTCTGGTTTTTGGCAGAGCAATTTATAGTATTTATTAAAAGAAAGGTGAAGAAGAGCAGCTAAAAGGGAGCTGGATCTCCGCGTTCGAATATTCCATTCCACGTCAGCAATGTGCGTTTCTTGATTAGTGTTTTCTTCCCGCCTTTTGTGGAATCTGGTACGACAAAGAGTACGGTTCATCTATTACACGTGGCGTTGAGTCATTGGAGATAAGATTATCTTGCACGGCTCAGTCACTGTTTTTTGTTTATATAACATCTATTTCAGGTCACTGTCTTTGATTGAGAAATCTTGTTTTTTTGTTTTCCCAAACTTAGTTGAAATATTCTTGTTTTTATTTAAAAGATTCCCGCCTAAATAAGAAAACTAATTTCAGTCCGGAATAAATAGAAAACCAGGGAAAATTTGAAGTTAAATTATTGTGGAGCCGAATTTTTCTTCAAAATACTTTGGTGTCATTGTTCACGCCTTCACGGTCAAGAAAAACAATTAATATGTATTAATTTTTTTTATTTGAAAAAAAAAAAAGCAAACCAAATACTAAGAAAGTTTCCTAAACATACTAGTTACCAACTTATTTCTTGAAAAAAAAAAAAAAAGAGGCAATTACAATCTGAAGACATAACTGCCATTCAAGTCCACAATCAACATTGTTTAAATTGTGCTATTCTAACAACTGTTTTACACTTTTTATTCATCATTTTCCTAAATAATGGATAACGTGATTCACGCATTTTGCAAGATAACTTTGTCAAAAATGTATCAATTAGACTAGTACTTTTGAACTAGCGAGTACATTTTTAAAATGGTTTCGTCCACGAAAATCTGACGTGTTTCTTATGCAATATCTATCTGTAAGGATAACAAGAAATTCGATTATCAATTTGTTAACAAAAAAAAAGAGAAAAAAAACATCAACTGGATTATCATATATTGGTTCGGTGGGTCAGATCAGATCCATCAACATGTGAGCTTTCTGCTACTTGGATCCACGTCTTAAAAGCGTATACGTTATTTCCAAAACTGGAAAATTCATTTTCTAAAAATTCCTTGCCAAACACGTGGCCGGTTAAGTCTGATCCGGTTGGTAATATGGTTTGGTAGGTCACTCCCCCACTCCCTTAGTTTTATGTTTCGGTTTGTAACGGCCCACGAGAAAGGTAGGTGTCCCCAAATAATTTTCCCGGCCCAATTGATTGAGACCCGAGTCTCTAGTCTAACCCAATTGATTGAGACCCGAGTCTCTAGTCTAACCAATTAGAACCTTATCTAATTCTTGAAAATGCAATTACTAAAACCATTAACCATAGATATATCATATATGATATCTCTAGTCTGATTAATGTGATAAAAATTTATTCATCCAACAAGAAAGATAGCTGTAAACATTTTTTTGTGATTAGTAATCACATACTACCATTACATCTTTATTAATCACACCCATCGTTTTCATATAACTCGGTGATTCGCACGCAGTTACGAATACATAAATAAAACTTGGGTTTTTTTGTAATCAACAAACGTATTGGGTTATTTTCATAAAAACATTGTAACTTGTGGATGTAGAATTTGTGTGTTTCGAAGTATTAATAATTGGCTCGAACCGACGTTACAGAGAGCAAACCATTAATGAGGAAGAGTGGAAAAAGCAGAGCAATCGGCGCATTAATGGCGGAAGACAAAACCCATTTATTGTTTTTCTCTCACCCATCTTCTTCTTCTTCTTCTTCCCCAAAATTTAATGCTCTCTGTTTTCGTTCTCCGTGCAATACGCAAGCATTCAAATTTCATGTCGGTACAGAAAATTCAAAAAGACAACAAGAACACAATCAAGAGGCTGAAACATACTAGTACTGTTATATTATTGTGATTATACGGAAACACTTGACAAGGATTTAATTTGAGATTAACCCCTTAACCATCAACTTTACCTAACTAATCATGGGTTTGATCAAAAATTTTGAATTCTACACTCTTCTCTTGGCCTCCCAATCCCGGCGTATTAGGAACAGAACAAGGATTTGTTGATAACGATGATTGGTTAAGGTTTGGTTTCGATGGTGGAGCTGCGAAAACTGGAATCACTGATCTGATTTGAACTGCTGGAGCTAGCTTATTACTACAACCTCCGACGAAACTGAATCTGCCTTTGTCGGAAAAGGGGATTTGGTTACCGAATCTGAATGATGATTCGTTGAGTTTGGTTTTATGATCAGCCATTGGTAAAGTTAACGACTTTGTGATGATCTTCTCTGTCTCTGGCTTAGCTTCTTGTTCTGCTGATTTGCCTTTGTATTGTTGCTGGAGATTTGCTCTTAATAGCTGGCTTTGTGCTGAGGGAAGCATAGAGAAGAAACTGGTGTTTTTGTATTGTTTCTGCGTTGATGTTGATGATGACGATGAAGATTCGTTTGTCAGTAGATTGATCCATCTCAATCTCTCAATCAACAAGTCCTTGTTTGTGTCTTGTTGACTTGTTCTTCTTCTCCATTGGTTTGTGGTCTCTCTTCTCCTTACTTGTTTGGGTTTGAATCTTGAGAGTACTCTTGCTACTACTTCTTGTTCCTTCTCTTCACCATTTTCAGAGTCCAAGCTTGACACTGTAGAGGAACAACAAAAAGGGACGATGGATTCAATTTTTGGGGTCTATTATTGAACTTGGAAAGAGAGTTTTTTAAATTGAGCACTTTTTTTCAAAGAAGACCAAGCAGCAATAGCTGCGTTTTTCTCAGCTTGCTTCTTTGTCTTTGCTGATTCACCATTAAAACTCATCCCAGCAAGTTCCACGGTGCAGGAGAAAGCTGGGAAGTGACAAGATCCTGATCTTACACTTGTGTACATTGGCAGATCAAGACCAGCTCTGTGTGCTGTCTCTTGAAGCAAGTTCTTGTAAATCCCTGTCTCATCCTTAGATTGACATGATATAAAATTAGAGATGTTACACTTTTTTCAGTTTTAGTATATGATCAAAACGGACAAGAATAAAGACACAACTTACAAGAATCTTAGCAGTTAGAGACTTTGAAGGGACTCTAGAGGAAAGGACATTAAGTGAAACTTCAGCAGCTGCATGTTCAGCTTGTCTGAGTGTGGAACAGTAAGTTGGACTCTCAAATACCTCACCATTGAAGTTAACAGAAGCTTTGAATCTTGGAGCATGATCTGGTCCTTCTCTTATGCAAGTATATGATGGTAAGCTAAAACAGCTTCTCTGTGCTAGCTCTTGAAGCTGATTCTTATACATTTTTTTGGCAGGTCTTAGAGAAAACAAAAGTTAAAAATATTTTGGTATCTAAGGTTTTGGCTATTTAGTGTTGAAAGTAAGATTATAGAAGAGAGACAGATAAAGAGAGCTTGTGCAGAGGTTTTTGAGCTCTTGACTCACATGGTAAGGTTCTAAATAAAGAGGAGCTAGAGGTTGCTAAAACAGTAATAGTGACATTTCAATTGAAATATGGTTCGTCTTTTTATATAATTTATAACATGTGCATACAAATAACACTTACGAAACAATTCATTGACTCTCTTTATTGTCTTTGTCTATGGTGTTTGACTGGACAGTTACCTTCTTTCTCAGTTAAAAACAGTTACTTTTTTTTATCAAATAGTCAATAGCTGTTCATGAAATTTTTTGTCTGACTCTGTTCATGAATTAAAAGTCCTTATCTTGTTATAACAATCATTACACCACCCCATACCTCTGGTTTAAAGAGATTTAGATCCAATGAGGAAGTTAATTTAGGACTTGGAAGAAGAAGAAGATGCGTTTAGGGTTCTTTTGCATTTATTGCAGAGCCGTGCTTCAATGAACACTATAAACAAGACTTGTCTGGTCTCATGGTCCACACATGTCTGAAAGTGAAAATTCAGTTTCAGCTTTATTATTATTTGACACAGTTCATATAAGTACAGTGATAAAAATCGTTCTGTATTCAATTTGTTTTCTCATTCTGTGAAAGACAAGTACTGTCAAAATCATAGATTACGTTAAAACACAATGATTCAAGATTTAACCGTCTAATAAAACACTCATAACTTCGAAAATATCACACCAATTCACAATTTGATTTCACTGTAAAACCAACAATAATACATCAATAAATCAAGCTGAAATCATACAAAAACATTTGAAAAAACACCTCTCAAGACTGCTTCTAAGGTCTTCTTGCTGCTAAGGCCATAACTTCAGGTGACATTTCCCAGCTTGATTGCCTCGGATTAATATTTGGCCTACCAATCTGTTCATCGTCATTCACTTGGGTCCTAATATCACCTAACTCATCGTCGTTAACATGAAACCGTTCATTGTTGTTATTACCACCATTCTTGTCATCACCACCATGTTCAGCCATTGCCCAAACACCTTTCCTTCCCATTTCAATCTCATCGTCATTACCTCTTCCCATGTTTGGACTCATGAAACCTCCAACAGCTGATCTTGACGGTACTGGAGCTTCCCTCGGTACCATAGCTCTAAAGTCGTTCTTCGAAGGAGGTATCGCCGAGTAAAAGATCTCTTTAAAGTTATCAACCAGTCCTTTGTTATGTGGGTTGCTACGCCGGTCATAACTGTATCTGAAATTCTCATACGTAGTCTACAGAAAACAACGAAAAAGATTCGATCAAAACGATTAAACAAAACGTGGATAGAGATTGAGAGAGAGGCAAAGGATTAGGTTTTACCTGATTTGTGCTGATGAGATAGATGTGGAAACATGTTAAGCCTCCAACAAACCACACTGTTATGAATGTGTAGAGTATCAGAGCCATGGAAGCAGGAGTTTTGAGCATTGCTTTCCAGATGGTTACATCTTCAGAATCTTTGATCTTCCTTATATAGACACAGCAGAAGGCCAACACATATGCGCAGAGAAGAGTTGTGGAGAAGACAAACATGAAGAAGAACCGATAGTTCCTCTGCAAGATCATCCCCAAGAAACATTAATTATTAGACTGATGGGCAGAAAGCAAAGTAAGTAACATGAAAACTGATGGAAGAGACTTACTTGAGCAATGCATTGACCAACCCAAGGACAGTGATGGTCAAATCTTTCTACACAGTTGTTGCAGATCGAACAATGCGAGCAGCGAGGCGGTCTATAGAGCATGCAAGTGTCACAGTACTTGACCTTAACTATGTTACCATTAACTTCAACTTCCTTAACGCGAGGCAATCTCGGAGTTTGGCTTGTACTCCCCGGGTTCGTGTTGTTACCATCGAGAACATCTGGCTCTGGAGGATGAGAGTTTCTTGGGATGATCCCTGGATCTCTTCCAGATGTAAGCATCAGAAGAATCAAATCCTACAGAGAAAGCATTGACTGTTATGAATGAGGAGCAAGTCACAGAACATTTACAATGAAAAAGGAAAAGGAAACGTTTAATACTCACATAAATGGTGAAGACAACAGCAACAGAGACTATAGACACTCCCCAACTATTGGAGAAGTCTTCCATTAGCTTGCTAGCGACGAAGATGCAGAAGATTATAACAGGGACCACGATGAGACTTATGGTCAGAGGAAGTGATCTTACGTCTGGCCCGAATACAAACCTTCCTTGAAGACAAAATATCTGCAGAAATTGAACAACAAAAAAGAGAGAAAAGTTAACAATTCAATAGAGGGCTTTGGGGAACAACATCGAAATATTTCCATAACTCTTGTACGAACACACAATCAAAGTAACTCAATCACTCCTAGAGCTCAATTCATGGAGAAAACCCTAAGTTCTTGGTTAAAGCTCAGATTTTTAAACGCAGGAAACTGAAAGCTTCTAAATTTTTGCCCTCTTCGACATTAAGAACTTGGATTGTAGACAAATTATCCACAAAGCAACACTTTTCACTCGAACCAAAGTTCCAATTTTTGAGCTAGACAAGATTGGAACAGCCCATTTACTGAGAAATTTCTACACAATAGAGAATCAAGCTCAAGAGTAAACACAGAGAAGCAAGAAATTTTCAAAACATATAAACTCACATTGCTTCCTTTCCATGTTTGGTAAACCCGTAAATCTCCGTTGGATCCCAAATCGGATCTTTGAGGAGGCGTCACTACATACATCTCTCTCTCTCTTCTATCGATTCCTTCAAAACTAAGCAAAGGGGAAAACACTAAAACGAAGATAAGGAAAGAAGGAGAGAAAGTTTTAGTCTCCGTTGAAGAGACCCTTTAGATATTTAGACATGAAACGAGTAGCCAGAGGAGAAAAAAAAAAAAAAGGTTCTTCTTCTTCTTCCTCCTCCGCCACTTTACTCTTTTAGCTACTTTCAATAAACGACCGTCGTTTTTAGGACACTTTTTAGAAGCCAAAAGGTAAGAACGAAGTCAGTTGACGTGGCATTTTTCTAGTGGTCTGTTTCTTACCTTGGCTACTTAGCCTTGTCATTCATAAAAGAAATTGGATAACGGAAAAGAAAATTTAAACATTTTTCTCTACAGCGAATTTAACATTTTACAATTCATCTCTATTTCTTTTTTTTTGTCAAACTTGAAAATTGATCTGTATAATGGGCCCTTTTTAGGCACAAAAACCTTATAATGTTTCTCAACGGTCGTACGTCGTTGGAGCTTTAAACATATGAAAACACTGGAATTAATGGGCCTTGTTTAAGCCCAAACCCTTATAGCTCATGTTTTTCTGTCATCTAGAAAGGAGTTGAGACGATTGTTTTTAGAGTTTGTTGCGATTATGCATGCTTAATCAATGTTGTAAACCAGCCGATACAAGTCTGAACATGATCATACAAGATAAGAGTTTCGATGTGAATTTTCCCTTGTATTGTTGTTTTCAATTTTGAATAGTACCTTAAAACATGAAATTCTCCACCGGGAATTTGGCCAAAACCGAGACTTAAACCGGGAAAATATCATATTTTGGCGTCTTGTATTGATATCTAAAGAGTCATTCCCTCTGACTACTTTCTTGATGTTTATGATGATGATAAACTGATATTAGCTAGTGGTCCATACGTATATACACACAAGTGGCTTACCTTCTCCATTCTCTTTACCAGATTTAGCCATTTTTGGGGTACTATTCATAAACAAAAACCCTTGAAACAGAAAGCTTGATAGCTCAATAAATGTAAAAACACACAACCAACCTCTCACTTTCTCTACTTTTCCTTTAACTCCTCTCTCTCTCTCTCTCTCTCTCTCTCTCTCTCTCTCTCTATCATTCATTTACAACCTTCACTTCAGAAGCTTCTCTCTTTGCTCATCTCTTAGTCCACAAGAATCTTGAGATTTCTGTATATAAAAGAAGGACAAACTTGAAGCTTTGTTTCAATGGAGTTCCTGTCTTTTCTTGTCTGATCTTTTGTTTATTTCTTTTGTCTTTAACCTCTTGGCCCATTTTTTTGTCTGTTTCTTACATCAACCACAAACAAAAAGGAAACCTCATCTGTAAATAAGTGTTTATCCAAATTAAAAAAAAAAATCTGAAGCTAGTGGAGATGGAAAAGAAACTGATGATGCTTGTGTTACTTCTGCAACTTCTGTTCTTAAGCTCTCTGTCTCTGAAACATTCTTCAGCCAAACCAAATGCAAAGATCACTGTAATGGGTCTTGTTTATTGCGACGTCTGCTCCAACAACAGTTTCTCCAAACACAGCTACTTCATGCCTGGTAAGAAACCAATCAACATTTCGCAAAATTGTTAGATCCAAGTTGAAATGTCTCTCACAATTTTGTTTTAACTGAACAAACAAAATAAACAGGTGTGGAAGTGAGAATAATCTGCAGATTCAATGCAGCTTCGTCGAGAACTAGAGAGATGATAGCGTTCTCTGCAAATCGAACCACGAACGATCTTGGACTCTACAAGCTAGACATAACGTCTTTGGAAGGCGTTACATGCGCCGCAGAAGCAGATAAAGCTTCTCCAGTGGCTTCTTGTCAGGCAAGCTTGATCGGTGGCTCCTCGGATTCTTGCAACGTTCCTGGCTACAAAACTACAACGGATCAGGTCGTGTTTAAGTCCAAGAGGTCTAATCTCTGTGTCTACGGGTTTACCGCTTTGAATTTCAGACCGTTTCAGAAGAATCTTGACTTGTGTGGCAAGCAATAGATAAGAAACTGCAAAAATCATCCTAAGAGCATCTCCAACCCCATGCTAAATTTAGCATATATGCTATTTTGC
>OVBJ01001666.1:0-25477 GCA_900406535.1 Noccaea bulbosa | reverse complement strand
TAAAGATAATACACGCAGCACAAACAAGTCCGAAGACACTCATAGAACAAGAAAAGACTCATCAACCTAACGGTGTATCCCACGCCCTTTACCGGCGTGCACCCGTGGCATATAGCGGCCCACTCGCTCACGTCTCTATTTCAAGACGCCTGCCTCTTTTTCAAGACAGCTGGCTCGTCAAGCCACCGACGATGGACCATAATTATGAGTCAATCCTCCATCTTACTTACGTCCAGCACACACACATAAGTATGAGTCAATCCTCCATCTTACTTATGTCATCACAACGCACAACCGCCTCACAAGCCCTAGGCTTAAACCCAAACCCGCAAATGTGATATCCCTCACACAATGCAGACACCCGCAAACACTTCCATGAAATCATTTAACCATTTTCAGTTTAAACAACCTAAGTCTCTAGGTTCAACAATCAACAACTTCATTACAGTAAGATATTATTTGGTGGTATATATCAATATCCAATTCACACAACACACAAATACGAATATTCAAATAGATACTCGCAGGTATACACGCATTAACAATAGACTATTCACATCTATAATAATTATAGATATAAAAGAAGTATATTGACCCTAGTCCTCACCTTTGACTTTCTGCTGAAACGGAACGAATATGTCTCGGAAACTACAACTCCTTCTTCCAAACGATAACACACTAACGATGCTTGAAACCTACGTAAGCCAACAAGACAACAAAACCACGTTCATATCCATGAACGTAACTCGGCCAATACGTGATAACATGTTAATACCCCATTAACACGAAGACATAACACGATTACTCACTTGGAGGACGAATACGGCACCGAACGACAACAACACTGAAAAAGAAGAGATTACTTGCGGCCTAAGGTAACTCTGCAACAACAATGGTGATCAACATCACTCTCGTCCTAACAACATGGGAAGGAAGATGGTGAAGGAACGAATATCGCTTACCACAGATCATATCACAGACGACGGAGATCACTTGGAGCAGCAGATTTACGGCGACGGCAGCTCGCGGCGGCGGAGTCGAGGAGACGCTGCGTCGGGATCGGCTCGCGCGCACTGCTCCTCACACGAACGGCTTCGCGCGACTCTCGGAGATCGCTGGATGGTGCGGCTTCACTCGCGGGAACAACCGGTGCAGCGGCAGGAATGATGGCGGCGGAGCTCTCTCGATTTGGACAGCGTTTCACTACAGCGATGGCATGTGACTCTTGGCCTTCCTCGCTCGTCCTTTTATAGCGTGAAGGTGACGATGTGGGATCTAGGGTTTCTGTTGGTGGGCCATTGGTGGGCCACTGGACCTTCTCCAATTCCCTCGGGCCAAGGATGTCACATCATGGCTTGTGTCCGTTGAACCGTTGAATCAAGGGATTAGTCCATTTTGTAGTACTTCGGTGCGTTCCTACCGGATCAGCCGATAGGGTCTATCAAAAAAAGAAAAAAAAAAAAAATGAAACTGTCGACTACTTTTTTGGTATTTTCTTTAATGCTTTCACTTGCTTCCAATATTTTGAATTATTCGTGTAAGATACTCTTTGGTGTAAGATACTCTTTGGATTTTAACTGAATCACTATGGTTGTGTTTTGGAAAGTTGAATCTTGCATTTCTTCTTGTGCTAATCCACATGTCTAATCCAGATGTATATTAGAAACCACCACTGTTGTTGCTTCTCTCGCGAAAGGAAAACAATGTATAAACCAAAAAAATTAAAAAATAAAACATTGTAGGTGATACTATAGTTTTTCAACAATACTATTGATCGCTTAATTAAGTCAATGAGATTTNTTACCCAAAAAAAAAAAAAAAAAAAAAAAACAATTAGAATGAACGATGTCCTTTATCGTTGCTTTGATCGGGAGGTGCCATTATATTTTCTTCATATTAAGTCCTTTGTAGGTATAAATGTTTCGTCGTGTATTATATTATATCAATGGGTAGGATGAAATTACAAATCAATATTTTTCTCTACTTCTTTCTGCACAATGTGTATAGATTTTTTTGTTCAACCTTCTAGCCATGTCCTGATAATTTGATCTTGATATAGTTGGATCTAGATAAGGCGTCCCAGTTCGCAAAGTTCCAGTGATCAAGCAACCTGATGAGAATAAAGCCATTGTGATATAGTTCAGTCGAGTCCGTCATGGGTTCTATGAGACTAAGTCGAATCTTAACTACTATCTCATTGACATTAATTGTTGTTGACTATCGTGTTCGAAATTTTTTATTGCAACACACTTTTAATCTATTTGTATTTCAGCTTCAAAGCTCAGAGAGTTAGAGTTGGCCGAAACAAAAATATTATTACCCCTTTCGTGTTTCATTTGTATGTCTTTCTGAAATAGATATGGTTCATGATCCTTATCCATAATATCCACTTTAAACCAACCGTTTACAAAAATGCTTAATTAACTTCCGCAAAAGCTGCTCCCTATCGACTTTTGGACAAAGTAATTACTAAATTAATTTCAAATGGAATCAAACTGCAAAATGACATGGATTAGGTTGCCGGAAGTTAATTAAGCATTTTTTCTTACTAAATTAATTTCAAATGGAATCAAGCTGCTCCCTATTTTACAATTAGTAGATTTCAGAGATAATATAACATATTCTGCTAGTCCGTCGATGGTAGAGTAAGAATTCTGAAGTTGGTGGAATCACAAATAATTTAATATTCTGAACATCAAATTTCAAAATAAAAGGTGATTGTTATAGAGAGGGATGAATAGAGGTTGTGATGTATTATTCCAATAGAAAACGATCATTTATATAGAAGTACAAGAGTATAATTTTTTCTGTGAAAGAGTACATTTGGTGGATAAATAAAAATAATCTAGAAATGGACCTTATAATGGGTATCCACCTAATAGTTTTATAACACTTTTTTTGGATGTCCATTATAAGTAATGCGCATAAAGTGCTATCTCATTAAAAACTTTACCAGGCAAATTCAATGGGAAAAACCATGGTTAAGGGAAAAAGAGTGTAGTGCGTAATTACTTCCCCTCATGTGGACATCCGTTGAGAAATTTGAGACGACGCAATCCAATAATATGAATTAACTTCTTGAAAGTAGATGTTGGAAGCGCCTTGGTAAATAAGTCCGCCAAATTTTCACTTGAACGAATTTGTAGAACGCGTACATCGCCATTCTTCTGTAATTCATGGGTGAAGAAAAACTTTGGTAAATTGTGCTTCGTCCTGTCTCTCTTGATGTATCCATCCTTGAGTTGTGCGTGCAAGCAACATTATCTTCATACATAACTTGGAACTTCTTCCCATGAAGATATGCCACAATCTTTCGTATGTGTTGAATTACAGATCTCAACCATACGTACTCACGACTTGCTTGATGGATGGCTAATATCTCTGCATGATTAGAAGAAGTAGCTACAAGAGTTTGTTTCATAGAACGCCAAGAAATAGAAGCACCTCCACATGTGAACACATATCCAGTTTGTGACCGAGCGGTGTGTGGATCAGATAAGAATCATGTATCTGCAAAACCAATTAAGTATTCCTTGCATGTATTAGAAAAGAATAGACCCATATCTTTCGTGCGTTGGAGATAACGAAGTATATGTTTAACCCCATTCCAATGTGTACGGGTTGGACATGAGCTAAACCTTGCCAATAAGTTTACTGCAAATGATATATCAGGTCGTGTATGACTAGCTAGATACATCAATACTCCTATGTCACTTAAGTATGATACTTCAGGACCAAGAAATTCTTCATCGTTTTCCCGAGGGAGGAAAATGTCTTTTAATACATCAAGAGACCTTACAATCATTAGAATATTCAATGGACGCACTTGATTCATCGAAAACCTTTTAAGAATTTTCTCGGTGTACGCCATCTGGTGTAATAGAATTCCATCCACCATATGCTAAATTCGCAATCCCAAACAAAATTTCATTTTTCCGAGATCTTTCATCTCAAATTCCTTTTTCAATTATTCCACTATATGTGAAATCTCTTCAGGAGTTCCAATAATATTCAAATAATCAACGTACACCGCAATGATAGCAAATCCTTTCCCAAATTTCTTTATGAATATGCGTGGACTGGTAAGATCATTCTTATAGCCTTCTTTTAGAAAGTATTCACTAAGGCGGTTATACCACATACATTCTGATTGTTTCAATCCATATAGAGAACGTTTTAGTTTTATGGAGTAATGTTCTCTAGAACTTGAATTTTCTGCTTCAAGCAGTTTAAATCGTTTTAGGACTTTCATATAGATCTCATTATCCAATGGTCTATATAAGTAGGCTGTCACTATATCCATCAGCCGAAAATCAAGTCATTCTCTTATGAGAAACCTAAAAGTAATTACATCCACTACAGGAGAGTATGTCTCTTCATAATCAATTCCAAGTATTTGTGAAAAACCTTGTGAAACTAAACGTACCTTGTATCTCACAATTTCACCATTCTCATTCTTCTTTCGCACAAAAATCTATTTGTATCCTATTGGTTGTACACCTTCAGGTGTACGGATTACAGGTATGAATACTTCCCTTTTTCCAAGAGAGTTGAATTCCGCATCTATTGACTCATTCCATTTTAGCCAGTCATTTCTTTGTGTACACTCTGCAATGGATGTCGGTTCATGATCCTCATCCATAATATCAATTGCTACATTGTATGCAAAAATTTCATCGATTTGGTTTCGATTCCACGTTATTCCAGACATGGCATAATTTGTTGAGATCACTTCATCCTCAAGTACCTGAATTTCTGTCATGTGTAAAGTCTCTTCTGGAGATCTTTCATTCATTGTTTCCTCGGTTTCACCATTGCCAATTTCTGCTTCTTTTCTTTTCCGAGGATTATTATCTTTGAAACCAATAGGTCTACCACGCTTTTGGCATGTCTTAGACTCTGTAGCAATGTAACATCCTTGAACCAAAAGTGTTGTTTTGGAAGTGTGGTTGAGCGACACCAAGTGATCGGGTGTTGTTTGCATATGTTATGCAATTAAGGTTTTGATTTCGGGTCGGCTGTGCATGTTCTTGTTTGATTGTTGTGTGGTCGGTCTAGAAGTTAAGACATCCTTGTGTTAACATGTGTAAAACGGCATTTGGTTAGTTGGTGTCGAGCTACACCAGGAGGGTGTCGGTCGACACTGACCGTTATCGGGAATCGATTCCGGTTTACTTGAATTTTGTGCGGTTCTGGTGGTTCGACATGGGGTGTCGAGCGACATCAAGGGTTGGTGTTGGTCGACACCAGTTATGGTGAAATCGATTGTTCGATTTGAGTCGGTTGGTTTAGTCTGGTTAGGCGAGGGAAGCCCTATTTCGAGAGTTAAAGGTTGTGCATCCGCGTTTTTGGCACAGGTTTCAAGTCATAACTTTTCCAGAGAGAAAGAGGCAAATTTAAGAGAGATTTTGGAGTTTGGAGGATCGATCTGAGGCTGTATTGTAGCTGTTCATCTTCCTTCCGTTGTTTCAATCCGTTATAAGTTGAGTGAGTGACCGTAGACTCGTGAATCACTAGAGTTCTCTTGGTTGTTGAGTATATTTTGGTGTTCTTGGGTTGTTCATGTCAAAATTGAGTATTTGATTGATATTGGACGTTGAAAACCCTTTGATTCCTTGTGTCTGTGTTGATTCGTCGATGTTGGTTTCGTGGTTTCGGGGCTGTGTCGAGGAACACCATCAGGGTGTCGGTCGACACGAGTACTGTTTTGCGGGTTTTGCTGTTGTGTTTTTGAGTTGTTGTTTATTGATGTTGTATTGTGGTTTGTGTAATTGGCCTGTAGGCGGGGTGATCGCCTCACTGAGTATTTTTAAAATACTCATGCATCTCTATTCCAATGTGATGTAGATAACAAGAATGTTCGACCGCGAAATGAGGCCGACGGGTGAAGAGGATGATAGGATGTTATTGATGCTTATTCTTTGTTAGATAGCAAACCGTTTATAAGTTGCTAGATTTATTTTTATAATTCTGATGTTTTTGGTCATTTATCTTCCGCTGATTGTTATTTGATTTATTGATTTCATTTATTTGATTATATATTCTATTGAGAATTTTCACATCTATTTAAAAAAAAAAAAAACTTGGTTGTTTCATTTTGGTATCAGAGCGTATACGGTTTTAGGACTGTTAGTATTGGGTGAACTGGACTACGTGTTTAATTGATTAATTTTGTTTGGTCAGTTAGTAGTCTAGTATCATCCTCTCGGCCTTCAAGTGATTCTGCGGTGAGTGGTGTTTTGTGTTTTTGTCTAGTTTGCTCATCTACTGTGCTTTGGTAGTGCAGTGAGTCCAGTTTGGGTGCTGGTGGTGGCGCTGGAGTTGGAGAGGCTCAGGGTGGGGACGCAGCTCCAGTTCATGGTCTAGGTGACCAGGTTGTGGGCTAATAACGCAGCTTTTGGCACATCTTCTACAGACGGTTCCACAACAGGCTCCGGGTGCACCTCTAGTGGCCAAGGCACATCAGGGTGCCGGTTTTGTTGGGCAGCATAGAGTTGCGGTTGTTGGGCATCCACCTTATCTATATATGATGAGAGAGATGCAGAGGATTGATATGCCTTTATTTGAGGGCAGAGTTGAGCCTGAGCAGGCCAATAACTGGAGCGGAACTTCCGTTCGGTCAGGTGTCCAGAGGAGTACCAGGTAGAGATGGCTATGCATTATCTTGGTGGAGATGCACATTTGTGGTGGTGGTCTGTCGAGACTCGGATGGCAGTGTTGATTTGGGGAGAATTCTTAGCGGAGTTCAACGCTAAGTACTTTCCTCAGGAGACTCGAGACAGACTTCAGATGAGGTTTATGGCACTGTCTCGGGGAGATAGGTCAGTGTGGGAATACGACGATGAGTTCGGTAGGCTTGTGGTCCATATTGGGTGTGGTACGGAGGGCGAGCGGGCCTTGATGCAGAGGTTCTTGCAGGAAATTCGGTTGAGCGTTAGGACTTAATGCAGAGTTGGTATGTACACCACGAGAGCAGAGTTAGTGGAGCTAGCGACTTCTATTGGGGAGGACCTTCGCGAGCAGGTTGGTCTGGTGGCTGTTCCAGCTGCAGTTGCTCCTGCTACCCAGCCGAGGGGCCAGCAGCAGCGCATGAGTTTCGGTTCTGGTTCTGGCTGAGGCAGAAAATCTGCGCAGGGCAAGAAATGGAGAGCAGACGAGATGTCTGTTAGTAGCCAGAGCAGCAAGGTCGGTTGCTATGGCTGTGGGAGCATGGAGCATAGGGTGGCGACTTATCCCAAGAGGGAGCTGGGGCATATCAGACTGATGTATCCCAAGTAGCAGCAGATGTCGATGGCGGCGGTGCAGCCGTTGGCGATTAAGCCAGTGTCTCAGATCGCGGCGGTTGGGTCAGATTAGAGCAACGCCGCGAATGTAATCTTCGGCAGAGGTGGGCCAATCGAGTCAGTCCGGGCAGATCTCAGATAAAATTTAAGATTTAGACTTCATAAATCCTTAGTGTAGAATCTTAGTTGTGGTTGTCTGTTTCTTTTATTTTACTATGATAGAGTTACGAGTTATTAACACTTGTGGAATTCTATAGGGACCTATTTAGTGGGCGGTGTAGAGTCTCACGTTTTGTTTGACTCGGGAGCATCTAATTGCTTCATTACTCCGAAGTGGGTCGAGGGTAGAGGCATCCAGATTAGCGCTGTTGAGCGTGCAGGCATGGTCAAGGTGGCTGGTGGAGGATTCCTGGCTAGTTCGCGGAATGCTAGAGCAGTGGATGTGCATATTACGAGGTAGTTGATGGCAGCTGACTTGGCCATCAGTCCGGTGGAGCTGTATGACGTGATTTTGGGGATGGACTGTTGTCCAATTACCGGGTTCATCTGGATTGCTACATAGGCAGAGTAGTGTTTGAGCGGGATGCAGGAAATTTGGTTTATCAGGTTATGAGACCGACTCCAGGGAGTCTTGTGATCTCGGCTATTCAGGCTGAGCATATGATAGAGCAAGGCTGTGAGGCTTATTTGGCGACAATCACTATGACATAGTCCAGTGGCGAGGTGGCTTTGGAAGATATTCAGGTTGTCCAGGAGTTTGAGGATGTGTTTTGGTCGTTGAAGGGATTGCCACCATCTTAGTCATATCCTTTCACGATTGAGATAGAGCGAGGGACCTCCCCGATATCAAAAACACCTTACAGGATGGCGGCAGCAAAGTTGGCAGAGCTGAAGAAGCAGCTAGAGGACCTTTTGAGAAAAGGTTCATTCGGTTGAGTGTTTCACCGTGGGGAGCACCAGTGTTTTGTGAAGAAGAAAGATGGCAGTTTCCGGTTGTGTATCGATTACCGAGGATTTAACCATGTCAGAGTGAAGAACATGTACCATTTCCCGATGATTGATGATTTGTTGGATCAGCTGATGGGTGCTACTTGGTTTTCCAAGATTGACTTAACATCGGGATATCATCAGATTCCGATAGATGAGACAGATGTTCGCAAGACGGCGTTCATGACGAGATATGGACATTTGAGTTTGTGGTCATGCCGTTTGGTTTGACTAATGCGACAGCTTTCATGAGATTGATGAATGACGTGTTCAGAGAGTTTTTGGACATGTTCGTTATCATTTCCATTGATGATATTTTAGTGTACTCGAGGAGTCCAGAAGAACATGCGACTCATTTGAGGCTGGTATTGGAGAAGCTTCGGGAGCATAAGCTGTTTGCTAAGTTGAGCAAGTGCAGCTTTTGTCACAGAGAGATGGGTTTTCTGATCCACATTGTTTCTATAGAGAGAGTTTATGTGGATCTGGCTAAGATTAAGGCTATCAGAGATTAGCCTAGACTGAGTAGTGCTACAGAGATCAAGAGTTTTCTGGTTTTAGCGGGCTACTACAGGAGATTTGTCAAGGGCTTTGCGAGTATGTCTCAGCCGGTACCGAGGTTGACTGGCAAGGATGTGCCGTTTGTGTGGTCACCTGAGTGCGAGGAGAACTTTGGGAAGCACACCAGTGTTGGTATTACCCGATCTGGGGAAGCCTTAGCCACATTGTTTCTGTAGAGGGAGTTTATGTGGATCTGGCTTCAAGAGTTGGTTTGGGTTGTGTCTTGATGCAGGAGGGCAGAGTTATTGCCAATGCTTCGAGGCAGTTGCAGGGCAGCGAGCGTGATCGCCCTACACATGATCTTGAGTTGGGAGCGGTGGCCTTTGCACTCAAGATTTGGAGGTCCTATATTTATGGCGGCGGTGCAGTGCAGATCTTTACTAATCATAAGAGTTTGTAGATATCTTCACTCAGCCTTTTCTGAATGCGAGGCAGACACGTTGGCTTGCATTTCTGGCAGACTTTGATCTAGATATTGTCTATCATCCATATAAGGCCAACTCGGTGGCAGATGTGTTAAGTCGCCGGAAGGTTGATTCAGCTAGAGAGCACGATGTTGAGACTTTGGTGAGCGAGATTAGTATATTGCGTCTTTGTGCAATTTCAGAGGAGCCTTTGAGTTTGGAGGCAGCTGATCAGGCAGACTTATTCAGTACGATCAGAGTGGCTTAGCAATCAGCAGGGTGATCAGAGTTTGATTGATACATCGCGGACAGCTGGTTCGGAGTATTAGATCTTGTCGAACGAGACGATTTTGGTTCGTGAGTGGGTTTGTGTGCCCAAGGTTGAGGAGCTGAGACAAGAGGTTCATAGAGAGGCTTAAGTGAGCAAGTTCTCGATTCACCCAGTTGCGACCAAGATGTACCATGACCTCAAACAGTATTATCACTTGGGTCGGGATGAAGAGAGATGTGGCTGATTTGGTTGCGAGGGGCAACACTTGTTCCTTTGTCAAGGCAGAGCATCAGGTTCCAGGTGATATTCTACAGAGTTTACCCATTTCGAAGTGGAAGTGGGATATGATCACGATGGACTTTGTTGTGGGATTACCTATCTTACAGACATTTGATGCTATTTGGGTCAATGTGGATCGAGTGACCAAGTCAGCACATTTATTGGCCATCAAAAAGATAGATGGAGCGTCTGTCTTGGCTAGGAAGTTTGTACGTGAGATTGTGAGGCTTAATGGAGTGCCAGCCAATATTATATCGGATAGGGATCCAAGATTTGCCTCAGAGTTTTGGAGGGCATTTCTGACTGAGATGGGCACTAAATATGAGTACGGCTTATCATCCACAGATAGATGAACAGTCAGAGATGACTATCCAAACTTTAGAGGACTTGTTGAGGATGTGTGTACTAGATTGGGGTGGACATTGGGCTGATCATCTGTGTTTAACAGAGTTTGCCTACAACAACAATTTTCAGGTTAGTATTGGCATGACTCCTTATAAGGCTTTGTATGGGAGGCCATACAGGACATATTTATGCTGGACCCAAGTGGGGGAGCGCAACATTTATGGAGCTACCTTTGTTCAGGAAACGACGTAGAAGGCCCGCGTTTTGAGGCTGAACATGAAGGAGGCTCAGGATAGAAAGAAGAGTTACGCTGATAGGTGGAGACGTGAGCTTGAGTTTCAGGTGGGAGATAGAGTATATCTCAAGATGGATATGTTGAGTGGCCCTAGTAGGTCCATAGCAGAGAACAAGCTCAGCCCGCGTTTCATGGGTCCATTTTCAGTGGTGGAGCGAGTTGGGCCAATGGCGTATAGGCTGGACTTGCCTCCGATCATGAGAGCCTTTCACAAGGTGTTTCATGTTTCGATGTTGAGGAAGTGCCTTTACTTTTCGGAGGAGTTAGTGGTTGGGATTCCAGAGGATCTTCAGCCAGATATGATGGTTCTGGCAGTTCCTGTGAGGATTCACGAGAGGGGAGTCAAGGTTCTGTGGAACAAGAGGGTGCCGTTGCTGAGAGTTTTGTGGGACCGTAGCAGTACAAAGGAGGAGACTTGGAAGCCAGAGGAAAAGTTGAAGCTGAAGTTCAGGAAGTGGTTCGACAAGCAGGTTGTGGAGTGAGCATTTTTCATCTTTGTAGTCCCAGTCGTTTTGGCTTTGTTGTTGTTTTGGATTATGCATTTTCGTTTTCTTTGTACGATATATACATTTGAGTTATATGAGAGGGAGTTTTGCCTCATATTTTGTGTTGTGTTCGGATGTTACAAGTGTGTTAACCAGTTTTAGGTCCTGGACATTTCAAGTCAGATGTCTTATAGGCATTTCAGATTATTACTCGGTACGGTTCTAAGGACGGGTGGGACTTTAGAGGAGACGAGTGGATCTCCTGCAGACTTATATGTGAGGGTAGCTACCTCAGTATAAGTGGCTAGTGTTTTTACCATTTGTGACGGGTGGATCACAATATGGGTATCGAGAGACAGGTGGATTTCTCGAGGAGATGGGTGGGTCTCAAGAGTTATTGAGTTGGGAGTAATAATGTCTGGAAACGTACGTATGACATAGGACTAAGTGTGAGTTTTAAGACGTCAACTAAGGATCTCTAGTAGTCTTGGCCGGGTGGGGTCGGGTTTTTGTGGTCTTTGGTAGACGCATTGTGTTGGAATTCGAGGTCGGATCCTGTAACAGTCCGGGCTCACCCAGGCCCACTGCCAAAGGCTCCCCGCAGGGCCATCCGGCCTGTTAGGGCTGCAGCCCAATACACCCCAACCCCTCTGGTGTATAAACCAACAGCAATTTATACCAACCTAGGTTGTTGGTGAGACTCGAACCCCAGTCCTCACCCTTTAAGTAGCCTTGCAGCCAGGAAGCTACCACCAACTTAAATGAATTATTAATTATTTTGAGAATTATTTATTAAATATTTTGGAGATATTTAATTATGGAAAGTATCTAGTAAATTGTGGAAAATTATTAAAAGACTTAAAATGGTCTAGAAATTGCGTAAATGGCTTGTAGACAGAATGATCGTCTCACTGAGTATTTATGAAATACTCACGCATCTCTTTTTGCCATGTGATGCAGGTAAAGATAAAGTGTGATCGCGGAATCGAGCCCGAGGAAGAAGATGATAGGAATTGTTTTATTTATTATTTGAATTCATTTAAGTTGTTAGAATTATTTATTTGATTTATTTGCTTCCGCTGATTAATGTGATTTGATTTATTATTTATTTAATTTATTTTAAGACTTCCGCTGGAATTGTTTAATTATAAAAAAAAAAAAAAAAGCTTGGTCGTTTCAGATCCAGTTAGTGGGGAGAGTTGTAACATCCGTGAACCGAAATTGTTGTTTTGGAAGTGGTGTCGAGCGACACCAAGTGATTAGGTGTTGTTTGCATATGTTATTGATGCATGCGTGGGTGTGGGATGTATGCAAGTGCACAAAATCTTATTGTAGTACTTAGGGGGTCGATCCACAAGAGAATGGAATTACACACTACACACTTGTAAGATTTTGTTATGCTAAATCATGAATATGTAAAAGGTTGTGTTTGTTTTTATAAAGTAAAAAGCAAATAACAATGCAAGCAATACAAACAACATCAAAAGAACAAGGATAAACCGCAAAGAATATTTTGCCAAATCAGTTTAAAAGATTGTCAAATCCGATTCTTAAACTCAAAACATTAAGATGTGGACATCCCACTTTCGTGGCTCCGACCATCTATATCTCTTAAAACAATGAATTCAGCTCACAATAATCCTTAAGTCTACTTTCATAGCTTAAAATTATTGCTCATCAAATACTAGATCTGGAGATATAACAAGTTTTTAGAGAGTATATCAACCTTAGATCATGTCACTAGTTAGCTACTCTAGAAACAAGCATAAGGCACAAATAAAGATGAAAAACCATGGGGTTTTCCCTTTATTCAACAACCAATTATTGAAGGCAATTATGTCTTGCCCTTTTTGAAGGATCCATAGTTCAATGATGAGTCTAAAGGAGTAGAAAAGACCTCATGATTCGAATGGAGAGAGCCGGAGTGATAGAGATCAAATTATGGCTCTTCCATAGAGATAGATCTCTAGACCTAAACTTAAACTAATGAAACATGCGAGTATGTACAATGCAAAGAAGAAAAGAAAAAGAGCAAGGAGACCACCTAAGTGGCTCCGGTTTATTGAGAGGTGTCTGAAAGATAAAATTCTGATTCTCATACAAGAAACTAAAAGCAAGTATATATATATAGGAGAGGGGAGGCTAGGTCGGCTGAGTTAAGGCGAGGGCAAGAAGAGGAAAGTTTCTGTTTCTTCTTCTCGCTTGAGCTTGCTCACCAAGTCTTGAGTAAGTAGGGGCCGCTGCTTCCTGTTCCCGTGAAAGACTATGGGCTTGTGTCCTGATGAAGTTTAGGCTTGGCCCGAAGTGATCCTGGTCCATTTTGCTTATCCAATCTCCAGGGGCTCCAATTACTTTCTAAATGGACACTTCTTGGGAGAAACAATGTCTAGACCGAATGTGATCTCCAAATGGCCTAATTCTACTTTGTCGCGATGCGTGACTCATTTATTTATCTTTCCATATCAAGATCATAGGATTTTGACGTCAGAAAGACCATTTTCCGTGGTCATATTTCGGATGCTTTGATTCTGTCCGAATGCTGAAGCCAGTCATTTTGAGTTTTGTTGAGGCCCTTGACTTGGAAACTTGCATGGATCATTGTTCGAACTCCTTTTACTTCATTTTTTCATCTTTTTGCCATTTCGACCTTTTTGCTTCCCAAAACCACAATATACAAGAAAACTACCTCTTGGATACAAAATCATTATTATTGTGAAAGAAAATATAAAGAAAACTATAGTAAAAACATGTAAAATATGGATATATCAGTTATGCAAGGTTTTGATTTCGGGTCGGCTGTGCATGTTCTTGTTTGATGGTTGTGCGGTCGGTCTAGAGGTTAAGGCATCCTTGTGTTAACATGTGTAAAACAGCATTTGGTTAGTTGGTATCGAGCGTCACCAGGAGGGTGTCAGTCGACACCGACCAGTTATCGGGAATCGATTCCAGTTTAATTGGATTTTATGCAGTTCTGGTGGTTCGGCAAATGGTGTCGAGCGACACCAAGAGTTGAGTCTCATCCATCACGTTGAGTCTCATCACGTTGACACCAAGGGTTGAGTCTCATCCATCCAGCACACAGTGGACCCCAAGACTCATCCATCACGTTGAGTCTCTCCACGTAGACTTTTATCTGAACCCAAACCTGCCCCAAAATACCCGAATCGAACCAAAATTGAAATTTTAAAAATTCAAACGGTTTTTATATCTCAAACCCAAAAATTTTGAAAAAAAAATTTTAAAATCCCGAAATAACCCGAACTTAGTCCAAAAAAATTTAAACCCGAACGGAAACTTTAAAAAACCCGAATGGTTTCTATATCTTTAAATCCGAAAACCTGAAACCCAAAAAACTTGACCCGAACCCAAACCGAAACTTGAAGTTTCAGACCTATTGAAAACACGTTTTTTTGGATAATGTCATTTTGTGTTTCAGGAGCAACGGTGCAGAGGAGAGAGAAGGATTAATTTTTTTTAGTGTTTTTCAAATTAATAAAAAATAAATTAGAGCAGAAACAATGGAGAGATTTGGAGAGTTTCTTCCCAAAAAAAAATAAAAAAGAAAAATATTTCTGACGTGGCGTGCTGGCGTGGTGCTGACATGGCGCTGACGTGGCGATACACAACGTATTAGGTCTCTTCCCGAAGAAGTTTTAGAAACGTTTCTCTGACACGTTTCACCACGTGTCACAATCCGATTGGTTTTTTTCTCTCAAAAATCATTAAAAAAAATATTTAAAAAAACTTACTTGTTCTCTCTGTTGCATATGCTCTTAGAAAGAGCCACATGACAGTTGACGCAGAAATGTCAAACAGCTGAAGAAAGATAATCATCTTTTAACTGCATTCGCCCGCTTCAGCAAATTCCCGCAGCTGCAACCGCAACGTTTAAACCATTCAAGCCCTTATAAACTTATAAGCTTAGTTTTATTATAATCTATTATCAACTTTTTGTTTTTGACAATAACTATCATAAGATTGAATCAATTGAACAAAACATTATATAATCAACTATCGTATGCACTTGCCAAAATCATCATTATTGATTTATGTCTCTAGTAATTTTGCATCCACAATTACCTTTATTTTGGTATGCCAAAAAAATTCTAAGCTTAGTTTTCTATAATCGACTATCATGAGACTGAATCAATTGAACTAAAAATTATATAACATGAACACAAACCATATATTTTCTGGAGTTCATCGTTCTTTGTTTTTTTTCACATGTGTGATTTCATATGAATTTATATTTTATTTGTACCCCTATATTATTTTCCTCTTATAATTGACCTGTGAAATGATATTATTTTATATTGTAAATTATTTTATAATTTAATAACTAATCAATGAGAATAATAGAAATCGATTAAATAAAAAATTTCTAAATTTGATTTATTTAGGATATTTTGATAAATTCAAATGAAAAAAAATAATCTTAAAAAATAAATAAAAAAATTAGTTTTCAAAATTTGAAAACATGACTAGTCATCAAAATACACAAAGTTTTGGTAATACTTTTACAAACTTCCTCATAAGAAAATAACCATAAGATATAAACATTTGCATTTTACTTAACAAAATGCCGATAAAAAGAAAAGAAACATCAATTTTCGCACGAAAAAGAGAAGATAAACTTTCTATCACTTCATTCCCAAATCAAAGAAAATTTAAAATACTAATTTGATTACAGTAAAAAAAAAAACAGCCTTCATGATCGAAACTGTTTTTGGATAATTTTAGTTTTGTTAACGACGATTTTTAGGATATTGTACGATAGTATTTTTTTAGGGAGCCGGTTTTTTTCTTTTTAGTTTCACAGAGATTCCTAAAATTGATAAAAACATAGATCCAAATTAAATTTATATTACATTTTCATTTGATTCTATTTATATAATTAATTTATTGGAGTTATATACATTTTTTTCTAAATTCATATTATTTTGTGAATATTTAAGGGTAATTTATCTATTTTTCATCAAGATAGTTATAAATTTTAGATGCAAGTTTTTCTTTGTTTTTTAAGTAAATATTTGGAGGGTCGCTCACATCTTTGCTGACAAAAACAATTTTTTTGAGGAATTTTGTTTTTCTCACTATTTTATTTATAGAGATTATAACATGTGTTCAAAAAATCGCCGATTAATGACAAAAATCGCTGATCGGTGGTTCACCGAGGGGATAAATGAAAATCGGCGGTTTATTACGATAAACCAAAAGTCAACAAAAGTCAACATTTTAAAAAAATGGCTTGGAATATGGGTAATCGCTATAACGACCTATTTTTAGCTTTTACTTTTTTTTTTTGGTGGATAATTGTGAAATTAATCATGAAGAGGACAGTGAAGGGAGAATCGCTAGCAGTAGGCGGAGGCAGTGAGAGGAGAGAAGCTAGTAAGTCGGAGGGATTCAGATCTGTGAAAAAGGAGAAGCAGAAGAATAAGGGCTAACATGATCAGCCTCAGTATTTCAGATCTGTGAAGAAGGAGAAGCAGAAGAATAAGGGCTAACATGAAGGAGAAGCAGAAGTCGGAGGTTCTCAGATCTCATATTTCAGATCTGATCTAAAATTGACTAAAAAAATATATTTTGATTCAATTGATAATAAAAAACAATTGATTCATAGTATAAAAATAGGGTGGGGTCCACTGTGTGCTGCATAGATTTGTTTTTCTTTTAGCAGTAAAACTAATGTTGAAAAAAATAATATATAATATTTTGGAATATGATAATATTGATTTAATATATGTATATATGTTATATATATATATATGAAAATATTTGAAAAATATAATATATAAATATGATCAAAATTTCATCCCCGATTAATTTCAGATTAATCTCCGTCTTTTTAAAAATCGTTAATCCCAGCTCGACCGGTTAACGATTAACGATTTTTTGAACACAGATTATAACTGATTCATTAATTTTAAACTATCTTTTCGAATTCTTTAACAAACTACATTATATTAATGAATTTCAATTATTATAGTCATTAAAGTTTAATAACACATATAAAAAATTAATTAAATAATTTTAAATAAAAAGTGTTGATGATGTGGTATAATTTGTAGATATGTGTTGATGACGTGACATTATGAGAAAATACTCTATTTAATTTTATATATATATATATATATATATATATATATATAGATAATTGTTAAAAATACATTTGGTTTGTGTATATGTGCAACTTAATTTTTNTTGTATATGTGCATCTTTTTTTTTTTTTTTTTTTTTTTTTGTAAATATTCACACAGAATGTCTTTATATTTCTTCTAATTTGGGTTTTAATTTTACATAAGTATTACACATTAATTAATATTAGTTGAAAATATTCACGTTTAAAATATTGATGTTATTTATTTAAAATTAAGAGAGGTTATAAATATATTTTAAGTGGATTTTTATTCCACAAAACGACATATACATTTCTATTTTCTCCTAATTAAAAAGATACTAAAATATGTTATACTCTTAATTAATGAATAATTAAAACTGTCTTCTTTGTCTTTAATTAATTTGTTTGTCTTGTTTGTTTGTAATGACATTCTTTGTAATATTCTTAATAACATTTTCTTACAAGTGCTTCTCAATTAATTGTATAAAGACACGCCTATCAATTTGGTGGTGAAAATGGATTCCATATCATTTAGTAAATGGAACGCATAGCAGCTTTTGGACCAAAACATGGATCTATACTCTCTTTTCGTTCGCGTGCTAATTTAGTTTCGCAACGCAAACTCTATAGCTTTCCCCAGAAGTCATTATCGGGTGAGCATGCAAAGCTTGTTCGCATGAAAGCCACTAGGGCCACTGCTACTCTGTCTCATGATGATCAAGAAAGTAATCGCAAGTTCAAGAAGTTGCCATCTTCTGGATGGGGTCATCACTTCCTCTCTGCTCAAATCGATGTCTCGGTTAGTCTATAACACACGCACACACACACACACACACACACACTCAAATATATAAAATGCATAGGTGTACCTTGATATGATCTGATTGTTAGGAAATGGATGCGCTTGCGCAAGAGATCGAGACACTAAAGCCTAAAGTAAAGGATATGCTAATGTTTTCGAAAAGTACTGACTCGGCCAAAAAGAGAATCCCTTTGATATATATGCTTGTGAGCCTTGGTGTAGCGTATCATTTCGAAGATGAGATTGAGGAGAGTCTAAAAGAGGGTTTTGAAAAGATACATGAGATGATAGCCGGTGACGATGATTTGTACACGATCTCCATCATCTTTTGGGTTTTCAGGACATACGGTTACAACATGTCTTCCGGTACAAAGTCTTTATTCTATATCTAGCAAGACTTGTCATGATCAGTCATTGTACAAATGTTTTTTTTTTTATATTGATTTATATGCTAAGAAGATGCTCTTATTGATAAACAGACGTTTTCAAGAGATTCGAAGGGGAAAATGGGAACTTTAAGGAATCTCTAATCGGGGATGTGAACGGTATGGTGAGTTTGTATGAAGCTGCTCACTTGAGGACGACGACAGATGATATCTTGGACGAAGCCTTAACCTTCACAACTAGCATCTTGGAGTCGTTAGCTATAGCCGGAGAAATTTTACCCCATGTCTCAATGCATATACAAAATGCTCTTTGCATGCCTCAACATTACGATGCCGAAATGGTATACACGAAGGAATACATTTCTTTCTACGAAAAAAGAAGAAGATCACAACGAGATGCTACTCAGATTTGCTAAGATCAATTTCAAGTTCATGCAGCTAACTTGGATTCAAGAACTGAAAAATCTGACCAAGTACTACGTTTTTCACGCTTCTAGCAATATTTGTTTACGATAGTCACTAAACGAAGCTGACTATAGTCATTGACATGTTTTTGCAGGTGGTGGAAGAAGCAAGACCTTGCATCTAAACTCCCACCGTATTTCAGGGACAGATTGGTCGAGTGCTATTTATTTGCACTAATGATATATTTCGAGCCACGATTTTCACTTGGGAGGGTCTCACTTGTTAAGATGTACACAGTCTTAACCATTGTTGATGACACATGTGATAGATATGGTTCTGTTTCTGAAGTTGCAGCTCTTGTTGATTGCGTAGAAAGGTAACATGATCATCTTCTTAATTATATGAGAAGAATCTCAAAGACAACCCAACTATTAAAGAAAATCCTAGCTAAAAATAATAGAAAATCAAAATAAAATTACATTAATTATTCAGTTATTCTACTTACTTGATCATGACTACATATATTTATTTTTCTGTATCTCTATCTCTTTTTACGTATACAAACAAACATAAGCTTTTCAAGAGCTAAAAATGTCTATGCATGTAAGGATTTTACTCTCGAGTGTGGATATTACAAAAGATAGCAGTATAAAAAAAAAACATTTTGAATTATATCAACTGAATATCTCTTTTTCTCTAGTATATAAAAATCTCAAAGTATGTACATGTACAGATGGGATCCACATTGCGTGGACAGCTTACCGGATTATATGAAAACCGTCTTCAAATTTGCTTTGAATGTGTTTGAAGAGTGTGAATGCGTGGGAAAATCCGAAGAAGGATTATCATATAATGTACAAGGTGCACTTGAAGAGGTAACATCTCCCGTCCAGATCAAAATCATGAGTACCATCCATTTTTTACCTTTTAACAAAAATTGTGTATATCAAAGATTCAAAATCATAGATAGGCGTTGTCGTAGATGTAATATATTCTCTTATCTGATGATAAACAGTTCAAGATATGCTTAAGAGCCAACTTTTGCTTTACCAAGTGGGCGCAAGGAGAAGTGGTGCCTACATTTGACGAGTACTTAGAGATTGGAGGAGTCGAAGTGACATTGTATTTATCTATAGCGAGCAGTTTTCTTGGGTTGGGAGAAATGGCTAGGGAACAAGCTTATGAATGGCTAAAATCAAGACCAAAATTTGTTCAGGATCAGGCTAAAAGGGCTCGTCTGATGAATGACATGACCGGTTTTGAGGTAAACTAAATAAGATGATCAAACATTTCTTCTTGTTTGGTTAGTGATCGTCAAGACAATGTGTTTAACAAATGCATATGGTATCTAACAGGATGATATGGGTAGAGGGTATGCTACTAATGCCATCAACTACTATATGAAACAATACAAAGTTACCGAGGAGGAAGCGTTTGTGGAGCTTCAAAAAATGAATAGGGACTTGGAGAAGACAGTGAATGAAGAGTTATTGAAGAGATCAAAGAGAGTGCCGCGTGAAATCCTTAAGCGGGCCGTTGATTATGGAAGAATGGTAGATTTCACGTATAGGAATGGCGAAGAATACACTCATCCTGAAGGAAGATTCAAGGAGCTTATCACATCTTTGTTTGTCGATCTTATTCGTCTTTGAAACAGTAATTGGTATATGCATGCGGTCTTCATTTAAGCTTCACCATATATATTTTTCTTTGTCTCTTTATGGAATAACAAAATTTGCAACAAATATTAAGATTAGTGGGATTTCACATAACTTTCCGCTAGCAAAATGGGTCTTTTTGTTTGCCTTCTCAATCACGCTTGTAATAAGGTTTGAGAAAATGGAGGAAAGAATAGTTGAAGATGTAGCTGGTTACTTCAGGGCACACTTTCTTCACTAGAAAGAAACACTTGATCCAACTTGGTTCTTCTATGTATGAGTCTCCTCTACATACACCTTGGAAAATTGCTTTTGCGCATCTCTTCACTGATAGTGATATTATACAATCTGAACCAAACTATAATATAATAAAGAACAAGTAACACATAATTAGCTAATTTCATATACAAGGGTTAGAAAATTGTAAATAGTTGGATATGAATAGTGTTGTACAAAAGTACTTACTCTTTTGATAAACTCGGGAGTTGACATATCCGTTGAGACTAGTCCGGGAATAACAATTGTTACTTTTATGTCCGGATTGAGCTCAACTCTTAGTGCCTCATAAAATCCTAACAGTGCTGCTTTGCTTGCCTACAACAATAACCCAAGTAACCTCAACATTATTAAATTATCAGCTCAACAGCTAATATAATTATCTGTGTCTAGCAAAATAAATATCATATAATTTTATTTGAGGTCAACCATAAATATCAAATCCTAACACCAAGGACCCTTATTGTAGTCTTATAGCTAGCTTCACCACTTTAGACATTTTAGTTTGTAAGAATGTTTTTTTTTTTTTTTACAAGTTTTGAGATACATATTACTATGAATTTTGAGTTAAGACTTATCCATATTTATAAATAAAAAAAAAAAATAAGAAAAAAAAGTAAGTAAGAAACTATTTTATACTATTTTTTAAGAAGAGCAAATCTTACAGAATAGACCGTTGCCAATGGAATAGCCATCTTTGCTGCAGCAGAAGTAACCACAATTATTCTCCCTTTGCTTTTTCGTAGATGGGGAATTGCATAATAAGTGATGTATGTTGAGCCCCAGAAGTTAGTATCCTTCAAGGACACACAAATACACAATTAAGTGACTGTGAAAGAGTGTCAACATATGGATAAACAACAAAATGCTCTAGAAAGCATTTATACAAAATAAGAGGTTTCTATTTTTAAACTTTGGCCATATATATGGTTGACCTCAAATAAAATTAAAGTTAACATGTAAAGCATCTAACGATTTTTTCGTCTCGTTATAATTCTAAGAACTAAGACGACGGAGCAAATTCATGAAATGAGTAGATAGAATGTAAATTCATGTAATACAAAGCCATCAACAATGTTGATGCAGAAGATTCCATACTATGAGTACGTTGTAGTCTGGATTCGTATTAATACTACTATTAATCACTCACCATTATAGGATTAGCATCTTGAATCTGTGGGAAATCCTCAAACAAAACTGTTTGAGATACACCAGCATTATTAACTAAATGGTCCACTGTAAACATATAACAACTTGATTAGAATAATACCAATATAAATAAAGTTTTCAATAAAGAACGTAGACGTTTATATTTTAATAATTTGGTGTCACATATTTCTTGCTATATTAAAATTGTTACTCTAATATAATAATATCGTTTAGATAATAGCTAGCAATGGTTTTGTTCACACATACACACACACACATATATATATATATATATATATATATTTAGAAGTCTAACTTAGTAATAAAAATCTGGTATATGAGATATATTTTAGAGACTTTGAGTGATTTTAGGACGGTTAACACATGTTTAGGAAAGCTTTTTATAGTTTTGAAACACCACGCATTAGGAAAAGCTTTAAAAATTTTATTTGTTTTTAAAGCTTTCTAGCCTTTAAAAGTTTCAACACCACGCACCCTAGTAATAAATCTTTCCAAAATAAATGAAACCATTAAAAATAATAATTATAATTTATAATCTAAAACCCATGTTTTTGGTGTATATCAGACAAACAAGTAATAAATCTTTCCAAAATAAATGAAAGCATTAAAAATAATAATTATATTTTATAATCTAAAACCCTTGCATTTTGGTCAATCATAGCATCGATCTAAAGATTCCAAACTCTTTATCTTACAAATCTAAGATTCTTTAGATCACTAAAAGTTTGATGAAACATCCAAACTTTGCATTTACATTTAAATTATATTGAAACATAAACAATATATAACGTTTGCATTTGAGTACTTACGTTTTTCAAAATGACTTATCGTCTCATCGATGAACTTCTTGCAATCATTAACCTTAGTAACATCACCAGGTATGATGATAACATCACGTGAACCTAACTGTCTTGATGTTGCTGCTACTGTCTGTAGACGATCTTCTCTTCGAGCAACCAGAGCTAGATATGCTCCTTTCTTTGCATACTCGTATGCAACATGCTTTTGCAAGCCAAGCAAAAGAACAATCAACCAAAAACATGTCGATTCAGAAAAAAAAATAAAGGAAAAAGTTCCACTTCTGAAAGCAAGTTTTATCTTGNTTTTTTTTTTTTTTTTTTTTTTGATAAAGGATTTAAACTAATTAGTTATAATCTTCATTCTCGCGGCTCCGGCATTTATCTTGTGTTTTTCACAAAACAAAAGATTTATTCTGTGTAGATCTCAAGGTCTAAACCTTGTGTGTCTATAAATGTTCAAGAATTGGTTAAGTTGCCTTCATTGTATTAATTTTTAAATAAATTTTATTTGCCTTCATTTTTGGCTGAGAAAATATATCTACCAAGAAATTTTAAAGATAACTATCATTTCACAAATATATCTAACAAAAAATTAGAAAAATAAACAATCATTTGGCATGGTGATTGCCTCTAGAAAATATATATTGATCTAGAAAATGATGATATAGAAAGCTAACCTCTCCGATGCCGGAGGAAGCTCCGGTGATGAGAACTACTTTACCAGCGACATTTTCAACGCAAAGATGCTTGCGTACACAATTCAGAAGTTTGATGACAAGATAAAATGGGTAAAAGAGGAAGAGGCAGATGAGGGTAAGGGGGGGAAGAAGAAAATTGAGAATCACATTAATCATATCCATGGTTATTATTTGCAGGAGAACACCCTGTCTTAATTGTAGTTTTTATAATAGTTTCGGTCCAACACAAGTGATAAAAGNTTTTTTTTTTTTTTTTTTTTTTTTTGACAACTCTGAGTGATTTCTTTCTTAAATTACTTGTTTTCTCGCCATCTCCGTAAGTTAATACTAAAAGACAAAATACTATGTCAGAAAAACACGTGGTAACTATTGGAATCTCACATATATATATATAACTCTAGAACTAGTGGAATCTCACATATATATATATATATATATATATATTTCGTTAACGAATCTAGATTATTTAAAATATCGATCATGCTATGATAAAAATAATCAAGTAAACAACTATCATACTGTAATGAAAATATTAAATATTTTATAAAATTTTCTATACTCAAAGTCTTTTTTTATAGTTTCATGTGTTTCATGTTAAGTAATCCACTACAAGATACGCGGTGTGTAACGTCGGTTTTAATGAGTTTCACGTCACTAATAAACCGACTTGAATAATTTATGGTCGTTTTAAAATCCGTCGTCTTAACGTGTGACGTTAAATTGTTTCGCTTCAGTTTAACCACCGACGCGTATATTAACGTCTGATTTTTTGGGTCACTTTATGTCAACTTACCGACGGTTATCATGTGACCCAAAAGACAACTCATTTGTTTAAGTCGGTTATACAACCGACGTCAGTTTGTTACATTAATTTTTGTTTATTGTTTATATTAAATCCGTATATATACCTATAATATATTATATATTCCAATTGACCAAAAATTCAAATGGTAACTCGTATTAACCAAACCAATATGGTTGTACGTACACAGATTATAAATTGAGATCTCAATATAAAAAAATACAAGTTTACTATACGTTTTTCATGTATCTATCAAATGACAACTCTTCCTATATCTTCCTTGTACTCTTCATGTATATTCTCAGATGCAAACTCTTAGGCTGTTTCTGCCTAAAATTAGATCATACCTAAAATTAGATGCAAACTATAAAATCTGATAAATCTGATCATATAAGTTCATCATCAGAGACGAGATCATACTATGAATGGATCTGCAGTAGGGAACAAGTTACTATGGCTGGTCTGGCTAATTGAAGATGGATCTTTTTGTCTCTGCTTTCAGAAGCAAATTGTAATGATCACTGTCTCTGTTACATAACTTATATGAGCAGTCTTAACTTATGTCAGTGAAAAACAATTGCTTTATGTTACCTTAGACATGTTCTGAACTTGCTTAAGAATGCCAAATTTGTCTTCATTTGTCTCATTCACATGTAGAAAAGTAACATATTATGTTACCAGTAGAACGTCAAACACTGTTATTTGTTGAACGCAAATAAAGCATTCCCTTACTTGGAATTGGCATCTGGATTCAATCAAAACTTGAAGAGCACTAGCAATAATATCAACTTTACCAACGAAACTCTTCACTATTGACTTGAGTTCAACCAACTCCACGTTATGTGATGCAGAATCCAAACTTGATAAGTATTTAGATGGCGTTGGGCCATGGCCTAAGAATCGAACTCGTCCTGAATGTTCATGACCAAAAACTTTAGCAATAGCTTCATCACTTGATGTTTGTCCCGGAAGTTTCTGATCTATCACTTCTTTAAGTTTCTCCTATAAAATTGAATCAATCCGGAAACAGAGTTATCACTTACAGTATCTAAACTAAAATATCTGTAACCAGACAAATTATCTAACTTTGCTTCCTATGAAATCAAGCATTTGCAGAAATGAGAACTAACCGCACAGAACTTTGCTTCCTCGGAAATCATACTTCCATCTGATCTCATGCGTGATGCAATAAACATTTCAGCTCGAGTTGGTTCAACACCATTTTGTTCTTCCTAAGACATATGTAAAAAACTGTAACATCCGTGAACCAGAAAGTTGNTAGAAAGGGTATCGGGCGACATTAGGAATTTGGGAGTAGATTACATACGCTCTTTGGGGTGTGAATCAAGGATTGATTGTACATGTTCTTGTTTGATTGATTGTTGTGTAGTCGGTCCAAGATCCATTTCACTTCGAAGAAAATGTGTAAAAAGCTCTTAAATGACTAGTGTC
>OVBJ01001665.1:0-25481 GCA_900406535.1 Noccaea bulbosa | reverse complement strand
AATACATTGGAGAGAAACACTCCTCTATTTTTGAGATCCTCTATAATTGAGCTAGAAATAGAGAAATACATTGGAGATGGTCTTAGAGAACACTCATAAATATTTTCTAATAGATATATAAATTTCATCATTGTCTTATAGAATGTTTCATAAAAATAAATGGTAACAGTTTGTATAAGTTAGGTTTGATTTGGGTTTGGTCCAATATAGGTTAATTGGATTATTGACTGTAACTAAACTTAACTCAAAATCAAGTACTTTCAATATATACCACATTATGTTTTTTTTTTTTTTACATTCATCCACTTGAAATTTGTTTACACTTTATGATCCGAAAAGATAGGCAAGCTTTCCAAATTGTATTTCTTTTGTATGTTGACATAACAAAAGATTAAAAAATTTGTATAATCTAGTTGAGTTATAAGCTCCACTATCTTGATAAAGTTATTAATATCAAACTATTATGTATCAATTTGGTTCTTTGTCTTTACCCAAATGAGCCAAACCTGTTTGATAGTAATGCATTTGTTGTGTTATTATACCATCAAATTAACAAGTGGTATTGACTTTTCGTAATTTGGGAGAAAACAAAAGACTTTTTTTTAAGCATTAATCAAGCAGCAGATATTTAGCCTTATCCATCCACATGTCAAAAAACCATTGCAGACCAGGTGAAACGTATAGGTGTGCCATGAAACAGAGGATCACTCCTCGCAATTGGAAGCTTAGATTTTTATATCTCTCGAACATAGCCGAACAAGGGGCAAAACGGACAATATTCAAACCCACTACGCGTCTTTTCTTCATAAAAGCTACTTCGAGAATTGTAACTGAAAGCTCTAAAAAGGTTTATCCAGAAATACAATTACCAAAAAACCCATCTTCTCTCTCTCTTCTCTGAAATATTTGATCATCGGATTTGTATTTGCTATAGGAAAAAGCATCAAACTTTTGCTTTGCTTCAATCTTCTTCTTTCCCTTTCTCTTTTTGATTTCCATCGTTTCGCTGAATTCCCTGTTCGTTTGATGAGAATTGTTCTTTCTGGAAATTGACTTTCCATGGCAAAAATTTCGTTCAAGGATTCTCTGAAAGCTCTCGAAGCCGATATCCAACACGCTAACACTGTGTAAGCCTCTCAATTTCCCTTTTTTGTGTGGAATTTCTCACCTTTCGTTATTCAAAGTTTCGATTTTTTTTCTGGGTGGATTTTTTTTTTAATCTCTCTTTTTTTTTTTTTTTCAGTTATTATTTGTGTAAAGATTTATATTGCTGAGCTTTTCGGGTTCTGTTTCTTTGATTTTTTCTCTAGGACCACAAAGTAGATTTATGCTTCTGGTATGTACACTGAAGAGTTCACTAACTGTACGGCTTGGTTTTGTTGTCAAATTAGGGTTTATCCGGGTCCATGACAATTAGGATAATAAGGAGAAGTGATGAAGTCATGTTTTTTTTTTGTTTTTTTGGAGTCTTGTCCTAAAATGGGTGAGCGTTGACCCCTCCAAGCTGAACACAGTCTCTGTCTGAAAGGAATTTAGGATCTTCAAGTGATTTTTTATTGTGTTGCTGCTATGTTAAATTTACAATCTTTATTTAATTTGATTTCCGATGCTTATATACTGAGCTAGACAGTTCCATGTTTTGTATAGTTTCTTCATCAGTCTGTTTCTGCTGCTAATGTTTAAGCAAACTTATAACATTTGAGGATGCTTAATCCGATCAATACTTTGACAACCTCAAAGCTGAATCAATGTCTGAGCTGAAAATGTGTTTGTCTTCACTGCATTGACCGAGTGGTGTTAGTGTGGTGTGCTATTAATGTTTGTGACAAATGAGGCTGTTTGTTTCTCATCAGTACTTAAATGAAGAAGGTTGTGACGTGTGCGCTTTTCATGAACCTATGTTGTTATGGTGCTTATGATCTCAATGTCTGCTATTTTTTTTTTTAATCAATGAACCAACAGAGCTTTAGATTACCCTCGGGAGAAGGATGGAGCTCGTGTTCAAATGAGACTATCTTACAACCCTGCAGCCCAGTTCTTGCTTTTCCTTGTACAGTGGACTGACTGCCACCTCGCCGGCGCCCTCGGCTTGCTCAGAGTTCTTATTTACATGGTTCGTTTCGTTACACGTCTCGCTTCTTGCATTGTTCAACACTGTTTCTTGTGATTGTTTGGTTAACCGATCCTCTCAACTGAAACAGACCTATGCTGATGGGAAAACAACAATGTCGGTTTACGAGAGGAAGACCAGCATCAAAGACTTCTACGGTAATGCTTTAGCCATATATTGGTAGCAAGTTATAAATTTTGAAATCCTTAATGCTTATGGTGTTTTTTTTTTGCCGTATTGTGTGAAACAGCTGTGATATTTCCGTCGCTGTTACAACTAGAGAGAGGTATCACAGACGTGGACGACCGCAAACAGAAAGAGGTCTGCAAGATACGGTACAGGAACAAAGACGAGATCGAGAAGGTCAAGCTCTCGGAGATTGACATGGAGAGAGAAGAAGAATGCGGGATTTGTATGGAGATGAACAGCATGGTTGTTCTCCCCAACTGTACACATTCTTTATGCATCAAGTGTTACCGCGATTGGTAAGTCTAGTTCTCTTTTAAAATGAGTTTATCTTCTTCTGCGTAAGCGATGATTGCTTGGTCGTAACAGATGTTTTCTTGCAGGCATGGGAGGTCAGAGTCGTGCCCTTTTTGCCGGGACAGTCTTAAGAGAGTAAACTCTGGAGACTTGTGGATGTTGATGGAGAGATCGGACACGGTCAGTCTCCATACAATCGAGAGGGAGAACAAGAAAAGGCTGTTTCTGTACATAGAGAAGCTACCTGTAGTGGTTCCAGATCAAGTGTTTGCGTCTTCTCCTTATGATTGCCATGTCAAGTGAGGAAGAAGAAGAAGACGAAGAGCTTTTTTTTTATAAAAAGCCGAAACCGGTTCTGGTAAACTTTATCTGAATGTATATATATGTTTTTAGAGTAGTAAGTAAGTAAGTAATAATATATAGTAACCATTCTCTGGGGAAGTCCATTTCTACTTGCTTTTCTGTTTTTAATGTGCATTTGGCTTTTGGTTCCCAAACTGTTATTTCTGTTGTACATTCATGAAATCTAAACCCTCTTCCTCAAGAAGTGGCTTCTAGTAACAACAACTAGTCTACACTCTGTTCTCGTCTCAGCCAAAAATCTCTCCTTAAACTATGCTGTTAAATTTTTATTTAACATGAATCATATAGTCCGCTCATCATCATCTTCTTTAACATGAATAAGAACAAAAGGATCAATTGTCGCATTTTGGTTTCTTTGAATCATCATGGTGCTCCACAAAAACAAGGATTAGTTTCTATAGATATATAAAGAAAAGCCCCTAAATGAACTTCAGGTTACTTAGAACATGAAGCTATCATAATGATCCGAAACAGTCACAGAAAGTCCTTTGGCTTGCTTAAGCTCGGAAACAGGGAGTTCTTCAATTACGACACTTCTCATGCTCTTCTTCTCCAAACTGTAATAGAAAAGACGGAACGGATCAGACAGCTCTTTCGGAACCAGACAAATCTCGCCGTTAGAAAAGGTACTCATGACCTTTAAGTCAAGACCAGCAGCAGCAACAGATTCGGGCAAATGAAAAGCGTTGACGGACCATTCCTCATTCTCAGCATCTTCCACAACCCACAAACGAAACTTACCCTCACGAGGATTCTCAACCACACCAATTTTCCCTCTGTAGTTGATCAAAGTTTTATCGGTAGCAGCAGCAGGCAACATACTAGGAGCCCACATATTCACATGACCCCTCGGTACAACTTTTCTTGGTACATTGATGATATCGAACGTCTCAAGCCTAACATCAAAACTCATGACAATAGACTTGCTCGGATTACTCGACATGAAGGCCCCGTAGTAGACGGTTCCGTTCATGCACAGCCCCGAGGTCCGAGCAGCATGAGAACAAACAACGCACGGAGCCTCTCTCCAGTTTTTGTCCTGTCCCAATGTCAGAACCTTGTGTTCCGATCTCCAATGCAGGTTATCAAAGGCGAGCACTTTGTACTGATCTCCAATGGGGTCGTACCCCAAAAAGTTGACGCGGCATGGATAAACCTTGGGAGAAGCTTTGAATTTGATTCGGGGAAAGATATGGACATCCCTCGTGCTTGGGTTACAAATCTTCACCTTTCGGCTTGCAACGCAGATCAGACCTCGAGCCGCGTTATGCGCTCTGTTCTTATGAATTTTGAGTAGGCTGAGATCTCTGAAGGGTACATAACACGAAGATGAGGAAGAGGAAGGTGCGATTGGGTTAGGTGACGAGACTAACAGAAGCTCTTCTCCGTCAGAGTTCTCAAAAGCAATGAGGAGATGAGTAGGAGATGACGAAGTAGCAATGCTCAAGTGCCGGTTTTTGAAGTCTCGGCTGGTGATGATTGAGGACCAAAGCTTGGAGACGCATCGAAATCTTAATAAAGATTTCACAGGCAATCGTAAGAGTGTTTCAATCTGGAGATCCAGAGGAATGTCGATTGGTGTCATCGGATACATCGGCGCTTGAATGCAATCAGTGCGTCTCCTCCTCCACAAAACCCATAAAAAAGTCAAGCTATCCGGATCCAGATCCAGATCCAGATCCAGATCCGAGATTTTACTATCCGGAGTCCGTATAACTGACATCAAAGTGACATCAAAGTGAATTAGACTATACGGACATAAGGTATGAAAAATCAAATTAAGCTTTGATTTTACTATCCACTTAAAATGAAATTAAGCTTTCATTTTGGTTATTCCAACAGAAGGTATAAGTCCAGTGAAATTAACATTAGAGTTTATTAATCCTGACAATAATCCATGAATCATGACTATCAAAATGGTCTTGTTAAATCTAGTATTCATGTAAAGTATAAAATTCAATAATTAAAATGTGAATTCAAAAAAACATGACATCATTTTAGAAGAAAACTCAACTTTCATGGAACACCACAACCACAAGGCTTCGTACCACACTCACGGATTCGAGTTGACACAAGTGAATCATCTGGTCGGGTTCTATTACCGATAGAATTGGTATTGTTTTGCTGGGTTTGATTAATCCGGTTTATCTGACCAATCCAGTCATCAACTACTACAAACACATACATCCGGATAGAGAAGCAAGTAACAACTCACAAAGAGACAAACAGAAGGCACATGTACTAATAATACTTAACACTTTTGAGTGAATCAGAAAAGGGAATCAGGGGAATTACTATCCGGGGGAATTATAGAATTACTATCCGGTGAATTATCATCATCATCAGTGTCGTTCCACCTGGAAGCCCCGTAGTAGACGGTCCCGTTCATATACATGATCCCCAATGTATGAATAACATGATCAGGGCATGCGACACATGGAGCCTCGATCTCTCCAAGCTTCTTCTCCTCCCAATACCACTACCTTGTGCTTAAATCTCCAATAATAATTATCAACGGCAAGCACTTTGTATTGATCTTCAACAGGATCGTACCCAAAAACGTATTCGGGGCGTGAAAAAACATGTGGACTATCTTTGGGAAAAGCCTGCAGCTGCCTGGTGCTGGGGTTACAAATCGGATAGGATCAACGGACACAATCTCTGCGTTTCCACGAAACCCTTGGGGTTTTAGCAAAACTTGTGAAACTTTAACAAAGTCACTTTATCCGGACTCCGGATATTCTAATTCTGGAGCGGAGCACGGATTCCGGATAAACAATTCAAACAGGATCTGCAATTGGGCCCCAGTCCGGGTCGGTTGCTTAGAGTGGGTCATTAGAAACCCGACCCGCTCAGAACCCTCCATCCAAGGCGAGTTAAACCTTCTGATCTAGTTTTTCAGGAACGCAGAGAGATTTCAAAGATGAATCCGTTGACGCTGATAAAGCGGATTCAGAGCATAAACGCCAAGGAAGCAGATCTCGGGATTTCGGAAGAGGCCTCTTGGCACTCCAACTACAAAGATTCCGCTTATGTCTACGTCGGAGGCATACCTTTCGACCTCACCGAGGGTGATCTCCTCGCCGTTTTCGCACAGTAAGTGATTCCTTTAGATCTCATCCCGACTCACTAGCGTTGGTTGAATTCTCTTCATAAGATATTTGGATTTTTGTATGACGTTTACCGTCTTTTAATTAGTTTTATGTTTGTGGATTTGTAGATACGGTGAAGTCGTTGATGTGAATCTCATCCGAGACAAAGCGACTGGCAAATCAAAGGGTTTTGCGTTTCTTGCGTATGAAGATCAGAGAAGTACCGTTCTCGCTGTTGGTTAGTCAAAGACTCTTCTTTTAGTTGATCATCTCTCTTGCACGCTGATTATATATGTTGATTTGTATTAGTTTTGTTTACATTGTAGTTTATCTAAATGTGCAGATAATCTGAACGGAGCTCAATTATTGGGGCGGACGATCAAGGTGGACCACTGTGGCAAATACACTAAGCATGAAGAGGAAGATGAAGAGACGCGACTAAAGAAGAGAGAGGAACGTGGCGTGTGCAGAGCCTTTCAGAAGGGAGAGTGTACTCGTGGAGATTTTTGCAAATTTTCACACAACGAGAAAGTAAGTGGACAGACAATCTTCTTAATAACTTTGGATGATTTCTCGTTTATTTTCTTTCATTCTTGTTTTTGATGGACAGAGAGCTGCAAATACTGGTTGGGGTCATGAAGAGGATAGAAGTTCCAAGTGGGATCACGACAAGTTTAATGGCCCCAAAAAAGGTGGTACGAGTTTTGGCCAGCGAGGAGATTTCAAACCTGATGCAGAGAAGAAAAGCTACGGAGAAAAGGGTCATGGAGATGCCTCGTACGGACGCCCTAGAGAAGTGGAAGGAGTGGAAAGAGAGGGAAGAGAGCCAAGAGCAAGAGATGCTTATGATAGGAGGGAACAAAAGAGACCAGGACGGGTTGATGATTCGCAATCTAGGAGACAAGATACCGATAGTGATTATAGAAGGGAGGAGAAGAGATCCAGAACACATGATAGAGAGAATGTGAAGGAAAGATCAAGAAGAGATTATGACGATAAGGATGGACAAGGTTCGAGTAGGCGATCGGAAACATCCTCGCGGCAAGATAGGGATTCTTCAAGAAGGGAAGATCGCCGTCGCTAAAGGATGGGTTTCAGCTGTAGCTAGAGTCCTGTGGGAATGAGAGCGTTGTTGATTTTACTATTTCAAAGAGAGTTGGGGGTTATGTAAACTGCTTCATCCCTCTATGTTTGTCGTGATACCTGAGACTTGTTGGTTTTACTACTTGGAATGGAAGAAAGAATTGTTATATCCTTTTTAGTTCGCTTGCAGATTTATTTGGTATCTCCGTTATAGATTTTTTTTTTTTTTTTTGGTTACTGGCTGAATTGACTTGTGCTTACAGATTCAGGTGTTCTACAGTGATGAGTGAATCTAACAAGGTTAATATGGATTAATGCAACGCCTGTCATAAGCAAATTAAAGAGGTAAACTACATTTTTCTTCCATTTTAATTCCTATTGACTTGGTCTATTTGTTTGAATTACTGTATTAGTATTAGTGTAGTGTTATTTAAAATTTTCTTCTGTTAGGTATGGAATAAGATATTTTCGAATTAAACTAGAGTTGTGCGATTATTTGAACTGTAGTTTGCTTGAAAACAATGTAGAAAGCGAGTTGGTGTAAATCTAAATCACTGATGTCATGGTCACTTCTAACAACTTGACAAACATTTTTCGCCTACTTTATTCTTTCTCAAAGTCGTCGTTGGTGCTAACTAATCGAGTTTTCCCTAGTATATAATATGTATGATAAGCGCGTGACATTTGACTTGGACGAAATGAAGCAGCGAATCAATTAGCTGAGGCAATGCGAGAATAAATCATCGCTCTGTTTGACTTTGACCCTCAAAGTTCTGACCTGATTTTTCTGTGATGATCGAGTGGTCTTATGATCATGCTTATGCCAAAGCTGCAGCTCTTTTTATTTTTTTCTGTATCTTTAACTGTGAATGTTTTGGTGATTCCATGGATCAATCAGTTTCTACTGTTAATGTTAATAAAACAAATTGAAGAGGTAAACTGCATTTCTTTTTTTTTTTCATTTTAACTCACTATTGACTTGGTATATATGACAAAGTTTGAACTATATAGTGAAACTTCAAAGTTCCTGTGTTCTCAAGCTTTGCCTATCTTAGTTACAGGGAAGAGACAAGGAAGCGTATGCACGGCAAAGGTGAATGAATTTTGCATTTGCTTCGTCCCCTACCTTTACTTTCCCTGAAGAAACTACAAATAAAATATTGAGAAGCATTAGACTGTTTCTTTGCATGTATTAATGATTATGGACCCTGATTAGTTGAAACTTGAGACAGATTAAATTTTAAATGCTTTGTTTGGATGACGTCTCGTCCACATGAAACTTGTTGGTCCAGAAAATCAAACTGTGAATAGGAAGTCAAACGTTTCCTTTAAAGCAACATGTCAATAATTGGTCCATTTCTACATTAGGTCGTAGTGATGTCAGCGGGAAAAAGTCGTAAAGACTACTTAATTTTTGGTTTCCACTCGATCTGTATACTCCATCTTTAACTTGCATTACCGGCAGAAGAAGAAAACATTTTGCATTTGCTTCGTCCTCCCTTATACTCATTTTCCTGCAAAACATGAGAAACATGAGACTGTTTCTTTTACTTTTGTTCAGTGCTCTCATGTTACTTGAAGCATCTGACAGGCAAGCCTTGCTCGAGTTCAAGTCTCAAGTTTCTGAAGGAAAAAGACCTGTCTTATCGTCATGGAACAACTCATTCCCTCTCTGCAACTGGAAAGGGGTGACATGTGGCAACAAACACAAGAGAGTTACTCGTTTGGACCTCGGAGGATTGCAATTAGACGGAGTGATATCACCATCTATTGGTAACCTTTCGTTTCTAATCTCACTTGATCTCTCTCAAAACTCTTTTGGTGGAACCATCCCTCAAGAGGTTGGAAACTTGTTTAGACTTCAACACTTGAATATGAGCTTTAACTCTCTCGGAGGAGAGATTCCAGCCACTCTGTCTAACTGCTCTGGCTTGTTGGAGATTAGTTTAGATAGAAATCATCTTGGAGAAAGTATTCCTTCAGAGCTAGGGTCATTAACAAAGCTCGTTGGTTTATATCTTAGACAAAATAACCTAAAAGGGAAGCTTCCTGCATCTCTAGGAAACTTGACTTCTCTTAGAAGTCTTGACTTGGGAGATAACAATATAGAAGGAGGAGTTCCAGATAGTATAGCTAGATTGACTCAAATGGTGCTTCTTGAGTTATCCGTGAATAATTTCTCAGGTGTTTTTCCTCCTGCTATCTACAATATGTCTTCACTTAGATTCATAGGCATTTTTGGTAATCGATTCTCGGGTAGTCTCCGGCCTGATTTTGGTAGTTTTCTGCCAAACCTTCGAGAGTTGTCAATGGGAACTAATGATTTCACAGGAGTCATTCCAACAACACTTTCCAACATCTCGACTCTCCAAATGTTTGTAATCAGTCGCAACCATCTGAGAGGAAGCATTCCTCCGAGCTTTGGAAAACTACGGAATTTGCAACACTTGGTTCTTCATGGTAATGATTTGGGAAGTTACTCTTCTGGAGATCTTGAATTTCTTGGAGCTTTGAGTAACTGCACCAAACTAAACACCTTAAGTGTAGGTGGCAATAGGCTTGGTGGTGATTTGCCTACCTCTATCGGCAATCTGTCAACGCACCTCATCAGTTTAGGCCTTGGAACGAATTCCATCTCTGGAAACATTCCTCATGAGATTGGAAATCTAGTAAGTCTACGAAGACTTCAGTTGTTTGAAAATCTGTTCACAGGACCACTCCCAACCTCTCTAGGGAAGCTTATAGGATTAGGCGAGTTAAGTCTCTTTTCAAATAGAATATCCGGAGAGATACCATCTTCAATAGGCAACCTCACTCAGCTACAGTCATTGTATATGACCAACATGAGTCTTGAAGGAGCCATTCCTCCTAGTCTTGGAAACTGTAGTAAGCTGCTACATTTATATATTGGACCGAGTAAGTTGAATGGAACTATACCTCGAGAAATTTTGCAAATTAAAACTCTTCTTGTCCTTGGACTGGGAGGTAATTCTTTGACTGGCTCTCTGCCAAACGATATTGGACGGCTTGAAAATCTCATTGCAATAAACGTTGCGGATAATAAATTATCAGGACAACTCCCACAAACTTTGGGAAATTGTCTCTCCATGGAAGGACTCTATCTACAAGGAAATCAGTTTGATGGAGCCATTCCGGATATAAGACGGTTAGTGGATGTTACGGGGGTTGACTTGTCGAATAATAATCTATCCGGTAGTATACCTGAATATCTTGCAAACTTTCCCAAGTTGCGGTTACTCAATCTATCAAATAACAATTTTGAAGGAAGAGTGCCAACAGAAGGAAATTTTCAGAATGCTACTCTAGTTTCAGTATTTGGAAATAAAGATTTATGTGGAGGCATCCAGGAGTTGAAACTGAAGGCATGCCTTACGCAAGCACCACCGGTGAAGCCAAAGCAGTCATCACATGTAAAGAAAGTTGCAATCGGGGTTAGCGTAAGCATAGCTTTTCTTTTGCTATTGTCCATAGCTGCACTTTGTCTACTTTGGCTCAGAAAAAGAAAGAAGACCCAGCAGGTCAATAACTCAACTCCTTCTGTGTTTGAGGTCTTTCATGAGAAGGTAAGTTATGGAGATCTTCGAAATGCGACAGATGGCTTCTCTTCCAGCTATATGATTGGATCAGGCAGCTTTGGTACCGTGTTTAAAGCATTGCTTCCGACGGAGGAAAAAGTTGTTGCGGTGAAAGTTCTAAACATGCAGAGGCATGGAGCAATGAAGAGCTTTATGGCAGAATGTGAATCTTTGAAGGACATAAGGCATCGTAATCTTGTGAAACTGTTGACGGCTTGCTCGAGTATTGATTTCCAAGGAAATGAATTCAGAGCTCTCATCTACGAATTCATGCCAAATGGAAGCTTGGATATGTGGCTGCACCCGGAAGAAGTGCAAGAGACTCGTAGGCCTTCAAGAACCTTGACACTTCTTGAAAGGCTCAACATTACCACAGACGTGGCTTCCGTTTTGGATTATCTTCATGTTTATTGTCATGAGCCTATAGCTCACTGCGATCTGAAGCCAAGCAACATCCTATTAGATGATGACCTAACTGCCCATGTTAGCGACTTTGGTCTGGCTCGTCTTCTCCTCAAATTTGACAAAGAGTACTTTCTCAACCAACTCAGCTCCGCTGGCGTTAGAGGAACCATCGGCTATGCCGCACCAGGTAAATCTATCACACATCTGTAATGTTTATATGGAGAAAATGTGTATTCTTTTGTTCCTCCAATTTCGTTTCTCTGAGTTATGGTGTAGAATATGGAATGGGAGGCCAGCCATCAATAGAAGGTGATGTGTATAGCTTTGGGGTTCTCATTTTGGAAATGTTTACTGGAAAAAGACCAACGGATGAGTTATTTGGAGGAAACTGTACCTTACACAGCTACACCAAGTCGGCGTTGCCAGAGCAAGTATTGGACATTGCAGACCAATCCATTCTTCAATGCGGTCTCAGAGTCGGTTTTCCTATTGCTGACTGCTTGAAATTGGTTTTGGAGTTGGGACTTAGGTGTTGTGAAGAATCTCCGATGAACCGGTTGGCAACGAGTGAAGCAACAAAGGAGTTAATCTCAATCAGAGAGAGGTTTTTTAAAGGCAGAAGAACAACCTGAAGTTTAAGTGTTAATGGTTTCCTCTATATGATATCGTCTATCATACTTTGTGTTTTTTTCCTCTGTTATTTTCCAGACAAGCTAAATGCTTGCGTTACCAGCTTTACATTTTGATAAACAATTTTCTTTGGCGCCGAAATAATATATGGTATATTCCAGCCAAAAAGGATGTAGCTCTGGTTTAATCTCTTGCCGTTGAGTACAGGTTTTTTGTTTAGTTAAAACAGAAACAACGCACGTGAGCTCAGGGACTCTAGGCAAGGAGAAACCATTTTGTCTTAAACCGTGAATCCATTAGTAAAAACTGAAAAGACAATCACCTCAGATATCGAAGCTTTTATGGTTTTCTCTACAAACCTTAATTTGCAACCAACTTAAAACGACTAACTCTGAGGCCTACATAATTTTGTCTTTCATAATTTGTGGTTTTCTTTCTCTATATACACATACATATGCTTGCAGAATATTGAAATCTGCAACAAAAGATGAATGTTGTATGAGCATTTTCTGTTTTTGTTTGCAGTGGGACCTATATGTTTAATTACCATGCCTATATTAAAGCTTGCAACATTCTTTTGTATATATTTAAAGCTGGTAACATCACCCTATTTATATCTATGATTGATCTAGCTAAATTAAGGTGATGTTTTTGGTTAGAGCATTGGTCAAACAATTCTGGTGTTCATGTTAAAAAAAGCAAATGTAAGAGGTAAACTTCATTTATTCTTCTTCATTATAAATCAGTTCTATTGAAACACTGAAATAAAAAAATTATGTGTGAAAAATTACTAGATTACATTTTGTCATGTAACGTGTGTTGTTGTCTTCTCTAGCTTTGTCCATCTGAGTTAGTGCAAAGACGAATAACTGCGAGCACCTTCGCTCAAGCTATTAGTTCTGACCTGACCGTAGAATCAAACTTTTGGCTATATGGTTGTCTCTTGAGGCGAGCCATAGACAAGCAGAGGCTGAAGTGTTTTTCAGTTTCCTCTACAAAGTTTGCAAAGCAATGAAATGGCTAAAAAAGTTGAATCTTAATATTCCAGATATGTGTTCTTAAAGTTAATGGTCCAGAGACTCAAGACTCTAGTGTCTATACCCATCATGGGAGTAGTGATACAACCACCACATGATGTCTTTCAGAAAATCATAATGATTGATAAAATATTATAAATTTTAGAATGTTGTTGGCAGAAAAAAAAAAAAAAAAACTATTTTGGAAAAATAAAACACGAAATCTGGCGTCAATTGGTCCATTTCTCCATAAACTCATGATGTCCTTAGATAAATGGCAAAGACTAGTGAAAATGATTTTGTCCTTTTTTAGACAGTTGGCTACTTGCATCGTTTTGGATAAGTCTCACTGCTTCATCAATGTATTAACCTCTGTAAGTTGCATTTTGTTCGTCTCTTATACTCACTTTTCTCCAAAATATGAGAAGCATGAACCTGTTTCTTTTGCTCTCTTTCATTGCTCTCCTGTCACTTGAAGCATATGGTTTTACCGATGAAACTGATAGACAAACGTTACTGGAGTTCAAGTCTCAAGTGTCTGAGAGCAAAAGATTTGTCTTGTCCTCATGGAATAACTCAAACCCTCTCTGCAACTGGAATGGGGTTACATGTGCAGGTCACAAACACAAAAGAGTTACTCGTTTGGACCTCGCAGGATTGCAATTAGGCGGAGTGATATCACCATCAATTGGTAATCTTTCATTTCTCATAACACTTAATCTATATGACAACTCTTTCGGTGGAACCATCCCTCAAGAGATAGGAAACTTGTTTAGACTTAGACACTGGAGTATGAGAGTAAATTTTCTTGAAGGAAGGATTCCAGCCAGCCTGTCTAACTTGTCTAGCTTGTTGGAGATTAGTTTAGATGGAAATCATCTTGGAGGTGGTGTTCCTTCAGAGCTAGGGTCATTAAAGAAGCTTGTTGTTTTGTATCTCGGTGACAACATCCTAAAAGGGGAGCTCCCTGCATCTCTAGGAAACTTAACATCACTAAGATTTCTTGATGTTGGAAGCAACAATATAGAAGGAGGATTACCAGATGATATGGCTAGACTGACTCAACTGGTGGGTCTTCGGTTAACAATGAACAACCTGTCAGGTGTTTTTCCTTCTGCTATCTACAATTTGTCCTCACTGGAGTATCTATACATGGCGTTTAATCATTTCTCTGGTTCCCTCAGACCTGATTTTGGCAAACCTTCGAGGTTTAAATATGGGAGATAATTATTTCACAGCTAGGAATCAACGACAACAGTTTTACAGGAAGTATTCCTATGAGTTTTGGAAAAGTGCGGAATTTGCGATGGCTATTTCTTCATAATAATTCTTTGGGAAGTTACTCTGTTGGAGATCTTGAATTTCTTGATGGTTTGACTAACTGTACACAACTAGATACATTATATGTTGCCGATAACAGGCTTGGCGGTGACTTGCCTACTTCCATTGCCAATCTTTCCAAGAACCTCATCTATTTAAGCCTCCAAAATAATCTCATCTCTGGAAGCATTCCTCATGAGATTGGAAATCTCATAAGCCTACAAACACTTGGGTTAGGAGATAATATTCCAGCTTTGATTGGAAACATCACTCGGCTAGAAAGCCTAAGTTTGTTCAACAACAGTTTTGAAGGAACCACTCCTCCGGCTCTCGGTAATTGCATGTACCTCCTACATTTGTCGATTGGGTATAATAAGCTTAATGGTACTATACCTCGAGAGATTATGCAACTTTCACCCCTTGTTACTCTGAGCATGGAAGGTAATTCCTTACCAAAAGATGTTGGACGACTAGAACATCTCATGATTAAGCTATCTCTTGCGCATAATGATTTGTCAGGAAAACTCCCACCAGGTTTGGGAAATTGTCTCTCCATGGAGGAAATTTATCTGCAAGGGAATTCTTTTGATGGAGATATTCCGGATTTAAAAGGGTTGGTGGGTGTTAGAAGAGTTGATTTGTCCAACAATAATCTCTCTGGAAGTATTCCTGGATATTTTGCAAACTTTTCCAAATTGGAGTGTCTCAATCTATCCTTCAATGTTCTAGAGGGAAGGGTGCCAACAGAAGGAAAGTTTCAGAATGCTACTATCGTTTCAGTATTTGGGAACAAGAATCTATGTGGAGGCATCAAGGAAGTGCCGTGCTTAACACAAGCACCAAAAATGAGAAGAAAGCATCCTTTTCTCTCAAGGAAAGTTGTGGTTGGGGTCAGTACATGCCTAGCTTTGCTTTTGCTGTTGTTCATAGCTTCGGTTTCTATGATTTGTTTTAGAAAAATAAAGAAGAACCAACATACAAACAATCCAGCTCCTTCCACATTGGAGGTCTTCCATGAGAAGATAAGTTATGGAGATCTCCGAAATGCGACAGATGGATTCTCTTCCAGAAATTTGATCGGGTCAGGCAGCTTTGGTACTGTGTTTAAGGCATTTCTCCCGACGGAGAACAAGATTGTTGCGGTAAAAGTTCTAAACCTGCTGATAGATGGAGCAATGAAGAGTTTTATGGCAGAATGTGAATCTCTCAAAGACATTAGACACCGTAATCTTGTGAAATTGTTTACAGCTTGCTCGAGTATTGATTTCCAAGGAAACGATTTCAGAGCTCTCATCTACGAGTTCATGCCAAATGGGAGCTTGGATATGTGGCTGCACCCGGAAGAAGTCGAAGAGACTCGTAGGCCTTCAAGAACCTTGACGCTTCTTGAAAGGCTTAACATTACCATAGACGTGGCTTCTGTTTTGGAATATCTTCATGTTCATTGTCATGAACCTATAGCTCATTGCGATCTCAAGCCAAGCAACGTACTTCTAGATGATGATTTGACTGCCCATGTTAGCGACTTTGGTCTGGCTCGTCTTCTCCTCAAATTCGACAAAGAGTCTTTCCTCAACCAACTAAGCTCCGCTGGCGTCCGAGGAACCATTGGCTATGCCGCACCAGGTAAATTTACCAACACATATGTAACGTTTAAATGAAGAAAATGTGTATTATTTTGTTGATTCAGTTTCGTTTGTGTGAGTACTTACGATGCAGAATATGGAATGGGAGGTCAGCCATCAGTAGAAGGTGATGTGTATAGCTTTGGGGTTCTCATTTTGGAAATGTTCACTGGAAAAAGACCAACGAATGAGTTATTTGGGGGAATATGTACCCTACACAGCTACACCAAGTCGGCGTTGCCAGAGCGAGTATTGGACATTGCAGACCAGTCCATTCTTCAATGCGGTCTTAGAGTCGGTTTTCCTATTGCTGAATGCTTGAAACTGGTTCTGGAGGTGGGACTTAGGTGCTGTGAAGAATCTCCGACGAACCGGTTGGCAACGAGTGAAGCCACAAAGGAGTTAATCTCAATCCGAGAGAGGTTTTTTAAAGCCAGAAGAACATCCAGAAGTTGAAGTGTTTATGGTTTCCCCTGTCTGATGTCGTTTTTCATAATATGTGGTTTTCTTATTTTTCTCTACGTATGTGATCTGTTGACGAATGCTCTGTTATTTCCAGACAACCTATATGTGTGTTACCAACTTACCACTTACCAGTTTTACCTTTGCAGTTGAGCACATATTGCCGCTTTGTTGACACAAAAACAATACACCTCGAATTAATTGCAATGGAAGTTGTAAGACTGTCTTGTTAAATTTTTCGAATTCTGTTTCTTTGACATCCTTTAGGGGCACCAGTGGTTTTCTGTAAGTATTCCTCTGGTATGTATGTACAGAAGAGACAGATTGTTTACACTTTACTTAATCTGGTGGCCGCTTAATTTTCCTACGTTAGATTGTTTAGCGTCTTGTAATATTTGTTCTGGGTTTGAATGTTTGATTGTTGGGTTGAATCTCAAAACGTACTGGTGTCTAATTAGTAGCTTCTAACTTGCAGGTTACGTTTTGTCTAATACGTTTGTTCAAGGATAGCTGTCCATCTTGATAGCTTAAGATTTGAATTGTCTATAAACGGATGCGTTGCTATATAGAATGCTTCTGTGGTGCATGCATCTCATGTCTCAGTTTCTTTCATGAACCTTGAGAACCCAAATCTTCAAGAATGTATCTCTTTCTGCTCAATATCACTTGAATGTTCCCTATTGCTCAGTGCTTGACACTGGCATTGGAGTTGTGTTGAGTAGAATTTCCGACGAATTGGTTGGCAATGAGTGGATTTGTATAAGATTTGTTCATATATAATCAGAGAGAGATCTTTAAAGCCAGAAGAACTGCCAGACATTGAAGTTTTAATGGTTTCCTCTGCAAACTCTGCAATCCACATTGAAGATTTATCCTAATGCCTAAATAATGATCAATGATGTGTGGTTTTTTCCCTCTATATGTACTAGTACTTATGCTTCCAGAATTATTGTTATCAACTGCTACGTTCTTTGCAGACAAAATATGAATGTTTTGATACCATCTTTACAATTAATAATCCTCAGTTTTCTCTTTTTAACCCTCAAATCTATCTGGAATTTCTCTGCTTTCTTAATCCAAAAGTTCGATCTCTTCTTTCAGTTCTTGTTTTTGTTTTTATTTTTAATGTGAATTTCAGTAGGACAGCCTTAGGGCAGCTTTCCTTGTCAAAAAAGTACTTCTTAGCTATGTTCAGTTGTGTTTATGTTTGTTTGTCTTTGGTGATCATGATTAAGTTTTTCAATATTTGTATCTTGCTTAAACTTCCTATGTTTTTTTTTTTTTTTTTCTCTCTTGCATTTAAGAGACTATTAGGTAATGAACTTTTTCTCTTTTTGTTTGCAATCAAACCTGTACAGACGTTTTTGCTGGGCTTTCAAGTCTTGTTTCTTTAATCTTCTCTGGATTACAAGCGGTTTAGTGAAATTACTCTTCTGATTTGTACATAAAAGTGAGTTTGATTTGTATCAAATTACAGTTGACCTTGATTGAATCGTACGTGATCCAGTGGTTTTCAAATCATGTTTACATATATAACCGTTTTTCTATATATCGCTATGGTTTTATGTAGCTGAATTTATACACTACCGTGTCTTAAACGTGAACGTTGGTGATTCAGGTGATCAATCAGTTCTGGGGTTAATGTTAATAAACTGCACTTCTTCTTTTTAATTGTAATCTAATCTTATTGACTTAGTCTATGTAAAAGTTGAATAAAAGAAATCTCTTTGTGAATTACTGATTATATGGTGCATGATATTTCAAATTTCCTGTCATGTAGCGTCTGCTGTACGTCTTCTTATCTAACTTTTTCCATCTGAGTTTCGGTTTCCTCTACAAAGTTTGCAAACGACGAAAGGGCATCTCTTATGTAAATGGTTGCTGAATATCACAAACCAATTTCAGACAAAAGACTACGGCTATGTGTTGGTGATGTTATAGGTCTGTGTTCTTAAGTTGATTTTCCACGTGATGTCTACAGAAAAGTCATGAAGATAAGTTAAATGTATTTAGTCTTTTTAGATAGTTACTTGAGTTAGAAGGCACGAGTCTAGACAGCAAGAAGAGTCTATGCCATATTGGAAAAGTGTTCATTATCTCCTCTTTTCAGACGGCAAGAGTGTAGAAAAGTCACGAAGACTAGTGCAATGTATTTTGTCATTTTAGATAGTTGACTACTTGACTTTAAAACCAGAAGAACAGCTAGACGTTGAAGTGTTTATGGTGTCCTCAACAAACTTTGCAAATCACTTAAAAGGATGAATCTGAGGCCTACATATAAAGATAACTAGGGTTGGCGTCCTGCACGGAATGATATTTCTAAATGGATTTATTAGTTCTTGTTTTCGTTTGTGATCTATAAATTAAACATCTTAACGATTTTTAAAAAAGGTAAATAAATTAAAGCATTGACCACATGCTCCGACCATACAAAATTTGGGCTCTGTGTTAAAAAAAAAAAAATTAATATTAAACTTTAAAAATGTTGGATTTTTTCTATAATTTTTAGGAGAAATTAGGCATTAAAAATAATTTTATGAAAATTTAGGTTTTAAAACTAAAGAGAAATATTAAAAAGAGTCTTGTGTTATTGGATCACACCTCACACGTGCTTCCAGCCGGTCCGATTGACTACATATTCAATATGACAGATTTAAGCATATATAAACCTCAAATCACTACAATATAATAAGATAATTTGAAGAACAAAAAAACTTAAAATAAAACATTATTCTTTTAAAGAAGAACTATACTTCATATATTTAATAAAATAAGTTGAAATTTTATAATACTTAAATTTGTGATGAAAAACTTTTAAATATTTTAACTTTTTAACCAAGTTAAACTATATCAAATATTTTAATATCTCGATATAAATATTTTCAAGTTTTTCACTGTGAAATATTATAATAAAAATTTTATTTGGTTTAATTATATAGTTTTATCAAATAACCATATGAAATAAAATATATTTATAAACTATCACACAATTTCATTTTCAATGTGAGACTTTTATAATGATATACTTATTATTTTCTCTTTATCAAAAAAAAATATACTTATTATTTTCATCATTTTAGTAATTAATATCTGTTTTTAAAAACTCAAATTATAATTTGTGTTAAAAAAACATATGAGTAATGTGATAATTTATTTATTTTTATAAAATTTAGTCAAATAAAAAAATGAGAGAAAAATATAGTATTTAAGAAAATAATTAATTTGATATATTGACTAAGATATGAAAAGAATTAAATGCTAAAATTTGTATAAATAAGGAATATAAATTATTTTCTAATCAAACTAATGCAATGTATTATGTATATAGTTTAGTAAATGTTGTCTTAAGTAAAAAAAATCTGAAAATGAATTATGTCATGACACATCAGCATGTATTCTCTTTTAATATATTAGGGATATCTTTCATAATTTGTCGTGTTTACTCTATTAAACATACTTATGCTTGCAGAAGATTGTTAAATGAATGCTATGGTATTTGGATNTTTTTTTTTTTTTTTTTTTTTTTTTTTTTTTTTTTTTTTTTTTTTTTGCTTTCTTAATGCAAAGTTCTGAATTTTTTTCTTTGTTTAACCTTTTTTTTTTCTCCTTCCTAGTGAGTGACCAAGATGAGGTTAGGTTTCTGTTACTGATCTAGAGTATATAATTTAACACTTCTTTTGTTATTTGTTAAACGAGCTTGTGACATCTCTGTGCTTCAATAAATGTCTCTTAATGGGGAATTTAATTTGTAATATGTTTGCTTCTGAACATAAACTGGTTGCGTCTCTTCTTTTGTATTGTGTGTTGAGGATCGACAGTGCAATAGACAGTGGAGCCATAATGCCGGAAGAGAGGCATGATTATTATGTCTCTACTCTCTAGGATAGGACGACCCATCATGGGAGAAAAAAATACAGCCTTGCCACATGATGTTTTAAGAAAAATCATAAAGACTAATTGTTATTTTTTGTCCTTTTAGACAGTTGACTTCTTGACTTAGATGACAATATAGTCCATGCCGTTTTGGAAGGAGTTTTGTCCCCAGGGATTTTTTTTTTTTTTTAAATTCAATGTAAAATTCATTCAAAAACCAAACATTTGTTACATCATGTGTTACTCTTACCCGTCAAGTAAATCAAGCTGTGAGTCAACGTCGACGTCCAATTCAAATTACTACTTTTCTCTTTGAAATTTTAGAATGTTGTTTTTGAATAAGTGTTAAAGACTAGTGAAATGATTGTCTTTTTTAGAATAGTTGACTACTTGACTCGCTTCGTTTTGGATATTAAGTCTCTCAGCTTCATCTATGTATTATCCTCTATAAGTTGCATTTTGTTCGTCCCTTATACTTACTTTCCTTCAAAATATGAAAAGCATGAAACTGTTTCTTTTGCTTTCTTTTATTTCTCACATGTTACTTGAAGCATATGGTTTTACCGATGAAACTGATATGCAAGCGTTGTTGGAGTTCAAGTCTCAACTTTCTCAAGACAAAAAAAATGTCTTGTCCTCATGGAATAACTCATTCCCTCTCTGCAAATGGAAAGGGGTTACATGTGGTCGCAGACACAAGAGAGTTACACGTTTGAACCTCGGAGGATTGCAATTGGGCGGAGTGGTATCACCATCTATTGGTAATCTTTCGTTCCTCAAATCACTTAATCTCTCTGATAACTCTTTTGGTGGTACCATCCCTCAAGAGGTGGGAAACTTGTTTAGACTTCAAGACTTAAATATGAGCTATAATTATTTTGGAGGAAGGATCCCAACCAATCTGTCTAACTGCTCTAGATTGTTGGACCTTGATTTATTTTCAAATCATCTTGGAGGAGGTATTCATTCAGAAGTAGGGTCATTGACAAAGCTTTTTCGTTTATATCTTGGCCAAAACTACCTTCAAGGAAAGCTCCCTACATCTCTAGGAAACTTAACATCCCTTAGGCGTATTGACTTTGGAAATAACAATATAGAAGGAGGGATGCCGGATAGTATAGCTAGATTGACTCAAATGGTGCATCTTGAGTTATCAACAAACAACTTCTCAGGCGTTTTCCCTCCCACAATCTACAGTTTATCCTCACTTGAGTTTTTAAACATCTTTGGTAATGGTTTCTCGGGGACTCTAAGACCTGATTTTGGTAATCTATTACCAAATCTTCGAGAGTTATATGTGGGAAATAACTATTTCGTAGGAGCCATCCCAACAACGCTTCCTAATATCTCTACTCTTCAAAAATTGGGAATGGAGTACAACAGCTTCACTGGAAGCATTTCTCCGAACTTTGGGAAATTGCGAAATTTGAAAATCCTAACACTTAATAGCAATTCTCTGGGAAGTTACTTCTCTGCGGATCTTGAATTTCTTGATGCTTTGACTAACTGCACCCAACTCCAACAGTTAAATGTTAATAAAAACAGTCTTCGGGGTGACTTGCCTACTTCCATTGCCAATCTATCCAGAGAGCTTATCACTTTAAGCCTTGACACAAATCTCATCTCGGGAAGCATTCCTCATGAGATAGGGAATCTCATAAGCCTTCAGTCACTCTGGTTAGAGAACAATCTGTTGACGGGACCCCTCCCAACCTCTCTTGGGAAGCTATTAGAACTGGAGAAACTAAGCATTTGGTCAAATAGATTGTCAGGAGAAATACCATCTTCCATAGGCAACATCACTCGGTTAGAGACCATGTTTTTGTTCAGGAACAATCTTGAAGGAAGTATTCCTCCCAGTCTTGGTAACTGCAGTTACCTGCTAGAGTTACGTATTGAGCATAATAAGTTGAATGGAACTATCCCTCGGGAAATTATGCAAATCAAAACCCTTGTTACCCTAGGGTTGTCAGATAATTCGTTGACCGGTTCTTTACCAAAGGAAATCGGAGAACTAGAACGTCTTGTAACACTATCTGTCGCGCGTAATAACCTATCAGGAAATATTCCAGAGACCTTAGGAAGCTGTCTCTCGATGGAAATCCTTTATATGTACAACAATTCTTTTGATGGAGTCATTCCAGATATAAGAAGGCTGGTTGGTGTTCGAGAAATCGCTTTGGAACAAAACAGTCTCTATGGAAGCATACCTGTCTATCTTGCAAACTTTTCCTCGTTAAGGCGTCTCAATTTATCGTTTAACAATTTCGAAGGAAAGGTGCCAGTGGAAGGAATATTTAAGAATGCTACTATAGTTTCCGTATTTGGGAACAAAAATCTATGTGGAGGCATCAAGGAGCTGAAACTAGATCCTTGCATTGCGCAAGCACCACTGCTGCGGAGAAAGCATTCCTCTCTTTCAAAGAAAGTTGTGATCGGGGTTAGCGTAGGCATAGCTTTGCTTATAATTCTGTTCATGGCTTTAGTTGCTCTACATTGGTGCAGAAAAAGAAAGAACAAGCAGACCAATAATCCAGCTCCTTCTACATTGGAGGTCTTCCATGAGAAGATAAGTTATGGAGATCTTCGAAATGCGACAGATGGCTTCTCTTCCAGCAATTTGATTGGATCAGGGAATTTTGGCACTGTATTCAAAGCATTGCTCCCAATGGAGAAGAGGGTTGTTGCAGTGAAAGTTTTGAACATGAGTATACGTGGAGCAATGAAGAGCTTTATGGCCGAGTGTGAATCTTTGAAAGATATTAGGCATCGTAATCTTGTGAGACTGTTGACAGCTTGCTCGAGTATTGATTTTCAAGGAAACGAATTCAGAGCACTCGTTTACGAGTTCATGCCTAATGGAAGCTTGGATATGTGGTTGCACCCAAAAGAAGTGGAAGAGATCCGTAGGCCTTCAAGAACCTTGACACTTCTTGAGAGGCTCCACATTACCATAGACGTGGCTTCTGTTTTGGATTATCTTCATGTTCATTGTCATGAACCTATAGCTCACTGTGATCTCAAGCCAAGCAACATCCTCCTAGACGATGAATTGACTGCCCATGTTAGCGATTTTGGTCTGGCTCGACTTCTCCTCAAATTCGACAAAGAGTCCTTTCTCAACCAACTAAGCTCCGCTGGCGTTAGAGGAACCATCGGCTATGCCGCACCAGGTGAATTCTATCACACATATGTAACGTATAAATGAAGAAAATGTGTATTATTTTGTTGATTCAGTTTCGTTTGTGTGAGTACTTACGATGCAGAATATGGAATGGGAGGTCAGCCATCAATAGAAGGTGATGTGTATAGCTTTGGGGTTCTCATTTTGGAAATGTTCACTGGAAAAAGACCAACGAATGAGTTATTTGGGGGAATATGTACCCTACACAGCTACACCAAGTCGGCGTTGCCAGAGCGAGTATTGGACATTGCAGACCAGTCCATTCTTCAATGCGGTCTTAGAGTCGGTTTTCCTATTGCTGAATGCTTGAAACTGGTTCTGGAGGTGGGACTTAGGTGCTGTGAAGAATCTCCGACGAACCGGTTGGCAACGAGTGAAGCCACAAAGGAGTTAATCTCAATCCGAGAGAGGTTTTTTAAAGCCAGAAGAACTACCAAACGTTGAAGTTTTTAAGGTTTTCTCGACAAACCTTGCAACCCACTTAAGAGGCTGAATCTGAAGCCTTTATAGTATCGTTTTTTTCAGAATGTGTGTTTTTGTTTCCCTTATGTATGATATCTTGTGACCAGACAGAATAAATGTATGTTACCAGCTTAACATTTTGATAAACATTTTTCTTGGGATAATATATGAACTAATCCAACCAAAATGATGTAGCTGCGGGTTATCTGTTGCCCTTGATTACAAGTTTCCGTTTCGTTAACACAAAAACAAGGCATTTCAGTTTACTTCTATCCGTTCAAAATCTTTACAAAGTCTCCACATCATTTCCGTTTACTTCTATGCGTCGCAGCTCTTCATTCATTGGTTCTCTTCTTCGTCTTGTCATTACTGTTTAGCGCTTCTTCTTGTTGCCTGCGCTGCTGCTAACTTCTTCCACCTGCGCTAGCTCACGGTCTATCTTGGTTCTGGAAACTAAACTGTACTGATGAGACCGTAAATGACGTTAGAGTGGTGAATCACAACTAATAAGACTAAGTCAAAAAGCTTATGTCTAATTTCTTCTTTATTTCTTTTATATTTATTTTGCAAATAAATTGTCAATACTCTGTTCTTAAAGGACAAGAGTAGCAAATAAATTGTCAATATACTCTGTTCATTGATAGTTGTTTACTTTGTTTCCACTATTTGTAGAGACGGGTCGTTCCATATTCTCCACTATAGAAATAAAACAAAGAAAAAGGCAAATTGAATATGCATAACCGAAGTGTTCTTTGTTCTTAAGTCATTAGGAGCTATCATAGAAATTGCAAAATACATGCATAAGACTCTTTAAATCCTCTTGCCGAGCAAGATCAGGACTTGGGTCGATAACTCCTTGCTAGTGTTAAGATCAAAGCTCATTTAGTTTATTAAGGCCTGGAGCATTCCTTCTTTCTGATTGATTTGTGTTGTCTTTCAATATGGTATAATGGGTTTTCNTTTTTTGAAAAAAAAAAAAAAAAAAAAAAAAAAATCTCTATTTAGATTATTGTATGGTATGCCGTATGCATCATGCCACAAAATTACGCTACATAATGCATGTGTTATTGTATCTCTGTATTTGGTAAGATACAAGTAAATATCATGTATTTATATCAGGATTTCTAAGCTATCTTTAAAATCTGTTTCCAATTTTTTGTTGAAAGACTTATTCAGAATGAGAGGATCTTATTCGTTTTAAGTTCTAACCTATGAATTGCAAGAATATAAAACAAATGAGCATTTTCCTTTCGTAACTACTGCCGTGAAAAACAATGTTGTTTCAATAAAAAAAGAGTTTAATAACTCCAACTTCGAACCACCAAAACCAAGTGGTGACTGGTGTCATGTACTTTAATGTACGTTCTTTTGTTTTTCTGACAGACTTAGAGCATGTGCATCGCTGATACCACATCAAAAGCTTAGAAAATATATATATATATATATATATTTTTTTTTGTAAGTTTTCATAAAAAAAATAATAATAATAATAATGGATGGATGAATCGTATGATAACACGTGGCGAGTTCAGCTCAGAAACGTCACAGCGAGTATCGTCGGGGAGAGACTCGCGGTCGGCCAATCTCAGAAAAGCTAGCTATGTCATCATTTTTTAATTTTTTTTTCTAGAAAACTGTGCTGATACCCATGGTGGTATGTGCAATGCATGTGCTTTTAAAGCATCTCCAGCGGCGTATGGTGGAGAGTTTTTAAATGGGTTTTTAGATTTAAAATGTTTAAAATTAATGATTTAATGTGAAATGATGCGTGAGACGT